>CANYBF010385112.1:0-20164 GCA_948192965.1 Dalechampia spathulata
TTCATATATCATGTCACATAACACAAGCACATTCTACTATACATGTCATGTATATACCAAGTCATGCATCATCTCACATGCCACGCATTTGGTATGTCTTACATATAATACGTTATGCATATGCTATGTATTACACCATCACACATATCATGTATATGATATGTCATATATCATTCACATGCCATGCATAAGGTATGTCATTCACTATGTCATGACATGCATATGCCATAACATCCATCACTTCACATATCACGCATATGATATGACGTTTATGCATACACATTGCATACACTATACGCCCAACGCTAAAATGAATCCCAAAACGTTAACGCATAACGCCACACGCTATTTGTCATAATATGTGCTTACATATTAGGATTGTCATATCATGCATATGATATATCATACACACTCACATGTCATGCATATGCCATGTTACTCTTACAGCTATATCACATGACATGCATATGCCATGCTATTTAAATGTCATATAGCTTTACATGTCATTTTACGTGCAACCTTGCAACGTCATTTCACATGACGCGCTATGTGCTTACATTTACGCTTGCATGTTTGCCTGCTTAGGACAATTAATCCCAACTATAATGGTAAAATCGATTTTGGAAACTCATAGAATAGATCTCCACCACCCGAACCCAATCTCTAAAGGGTTTAACTAGCACTCATGCTATAGGTCGGTTGGACCAATCTCCCTTGCGACTCTTTCGAGTCTGTATCATTCCCTAAGGGAACCCCTTAGGAAGACTGCGCTTTTGCTCCAAGTGCAGTCCCAGTCCGTGACTTTCGCAAGTCTTGCTCTGGGCCCCGGCAGAAACCGGCGCTCACAATTATATTTATCAATTACAGTTATACTAAAAGTATTTTATTAATAAATAAATAAATATTAAAGATAAATTTATATAATATTCAAATTTATAATTAAATATCAAAATATAAAATAAATATTTTAGGATAATCATGTCAATATTGTGATAGATGAAATAAATATCAAAATCAAAAATCAAAAATTTTAAATATTAAAATTAATAATATAAAATTCAATATCAATTATAAATTTTAATAAAAATTTAAAATTTAAATAATTTATATATAATTTAAAATAATTAATTAATTACATTTTAATTTATTTATAATTTTTATTTAAATATTATAATAAAATAATGGTTACATTGATATCTTTAATTATATAATATCTTAATTATATAATATCTTCATTTAATTTTAACATCAATAATGCTATATACAAATAAATATCTTTTTATAAATATCTTTTTATTTAAGTTATAAAATTTCATGAAGTAAAAAATATATATTATATAAAAGGAAATTATATAATTTAACAAAAATTTTGAATGTTTAAGTATAACTACTTATAAATTCATCATCATCATCATCATTATTATTATATCAAAATAAGTGATACTAAATGATTATTATTGTCATTTTCTAAATTTAAATAAAATAAGAAATTTTTAATCTTATCCTTTATGATAAATATATATATTTTATTTATATTTATATATATTCATGAAATGATGGATATTTTCATTTATCTAGTTTAAAATTAAGCTTATAAGCGGATCAAGAAATCAATTTGTAGGCTGAAACTAAGTGAAAATGGATAAATTTAACTTGATTCATTTATAAAATGAACCTTAAAATGAAATCTAAGCTTGGAAAATATGTAAGTATGAGAAAGTTTTGTTCATTTATGAAATTTTGTAAGAATAGTACTTTTTTTAATGGTTAGCAGGAAGGCCTTTATCTTATCAATGTGATTTAATATCAGGATAAGATTGGTGGTGATGGGTACCGTGATTGACAACCATGGTAACCGCAGTGTGGGAGTTACACCCTCTGCATGGACTCCTTGTGGGCATCAAGATCTCGGATCTCCATCTAGGAGGCCGCTGGATACCATGATTAATCTTCTTTACAAACTGTTGAGTCGGGGTGTGGGAACCCTTAGGATGAGACCATCACCTTTTAGAAACCAAGGATAAGATTGGTGGTGGCATGTTCAACCAAATAAAGTAACTTGTCTCAATTCATTATTGTCACGTCACGTGTATCCCTTTTTTTTACCGCGTGATTTCACGTGACAACTAATATTAATTAATAAAAATCAAACAGCACTTTACAAATAAGTTTAATACTAGTAATTTTCTTATAATTTCATATAAATTTAAAGTTATATGTCATGTGAAATTAAATACTTATACATTAATTAATAAAAAGCCGAAAAAATTCAGTAAAGAAAAGGCCATGCAACGCGTCAAGTCTTAAACAACGAATTCACTAAAAACGTGTTCCTCATGCAAAGCTATCAAACATCAACGGTCACTCGATTTTCTCTGATGCAATCCTGATCGTTAATAATAATAATACTAATAATATAATCAATAAAATTATAAAAATGTTGCTTTCACTAATTCTAACAAGGAGACAAAAAAAATAATAGTGTTAGCGTTGTTAATCTATAATTAGACATGAATTAATGATGCTGCTCAGTGTAAATGTACAGTTATCTAAGAGTATTTCCTTAGAGAGTCGGTTCCTGGTATGATTGTATTTCCCTTTTAGATGCTTCCTTGAACCCATAAAACAGACCAGTTCTTGTGGAATTTTACTTTTCGTCAGTTAGTTATTTTTTTTTTAACTAAAGTTCAATCTAGTTTACAAGTGTAACTTTGCTTCTTTAGATTTTTTTTTTCTGAAAATCTTGCTTTAAATAATAATAATAATAATAATAATAATAATAATAATGCTATTTTCTGTTACAATTCCTATCTGGGTTTCTAAATTTATGTAGTTTTAATCAATCGATAGAGCATGATTGACTCTGTCTTCTTTCAATCATCTTGCATTCCATTTCTTAATCCGTAAGATTCTAGTTTCTTTTTTTTTTTTTTATATTCCCGTCAATTGATCCTTCCACCTTCGTGTTTTTTTCAAGGTAAAGCTTTTCCTTTCCGTCGAAAGATTGAAATTTTGATCGGAACAGAGAATTGGGTCAGTGTTAAAAATGAAGGAAAAGCTGGGGTTATTACCTTTTGTCATGTTTTTGCTATGTGGGTCTTGTATGGGTAGGTTTGTAGTTGAGAAAAACAGCTTAAGAGTAACGTCTCCTGATTCAGTTAAAGGCGTTCATGAATGTGCAATTGGGAATTTCGGCGTTCCTCAGTATGGGGGCACTTTAGTTGGGACTGTGGTTTATCCAAAAGCTAATCAGAAAGCTTGTAAAGGATTTGATGAGGTCGATATCTCCTTTAAATCTAAGCCCGGAGGTTTACCCACTTTTCTTCTCGCCGATCGAGGAGGTGATCTCAAATTTTTGCTATTATTTGAATTATTATACACTACAAAGTTTTAGTCTTTGTATGTTTATTTCTTGATAGGTATGTGTAATTTTAAGGAAGGCCTTAACTCGGCTTAAGTGATTACTCTTCTCTGGTATAGTTTTGCTTTCGGTTAGTTGATGTTGAGGCCCAGTTGCTCTTATAAGAAAGTTTCTGTCTTTAACTTTTCAATTTTAAGCGAAAGGGTGTTGTAGTCTCTAAAACTTAAGTTTTGATTGAGGTTATTTCTTTGCTCCCTGTTTGTATGCTAATACTATATTGACTGGGTATGAAAAACCCCAAGTATGCTTTGGTATAAATCGTTTTAACTGCCTTATGATTATAAGAAATGATTGCTAGATGTTGAATCCGTTATGATAGTTGTTGTAAATTCTGATGGAGGTGATGCAATACCAGTTATGTTAATATTCTCTCTTTTCAGATTGTTACTTCACATTGAAGGCTTGGAATGCTCAGAATGGTGGAGCAGCAGCTATTCTGGTTGCAGATGACAAGATAGAGCCACTGATTACCATGGATACCCCTGAAGAAGAAAATGCAGATGCTGATTATTTACAAAAGATCAACATTCCCTCAGCTCTTATCACCAAATCGTTGGGAGACAGTATCAAGAAGGCTCTAGCTGGTGGGGAGATGGTTAACATAAATCTTGACTGGACTGAAGCTCTTCCTCATCCTGATGAGCGTGTTGAGTATGAGTTTTGGACAAATAGCAATGACGAATGTGGGCCAAAATGTGAAAGCCAGATGGATTTTGTCAAGAACTTTAAAGGAGCAGCTCAGATACTTGAGCGTAAGGGCTATACACAGTTCACCCCACACTATATAACATGGTATTGCCCAGAAGCATTCATCCTGAGCAAACAATGCAAGTCTCAGTGCATAAACCACGGGAGATACTGTGCTCCGGATCCTGAACAGGATTTTAGTAGGGGATATGATGGAAAAGATGTCGTGGTTCAGAATCTACGTCAAGCGTGCTTCTTTAAAGTGACAAATGAAAGTGGAAAGCCATGGCTTTGGTGGGATTATGTCACTGACTTTGCAATCCGTTGTCCAATGAAAGATAAGAAATACACCAAGGAGTGTGCCGATCAAGTTATCCAGTCACTTGGTAGGTCATTTGTTCAATTATTTTGTGATGTTAGTTTTTTAATTAGGATAATATTGCTGCTCTTTTCTTCTTATATATTTTTATGATGGATGTTACAATTTTCTTCTCAACTTTGTGGCATTGTCTTCTCTTTTCTGAAACTTTTTCCTGTTTTTACTGCAAGAATAACTTCTGAACTCTCACTTGGAGCTTCTTACTTGGATTCATGCAGAGTCGTGTACTAGTCTTATATTTTTCTCTTTCATTTAATCTCCTAGCCATCAATTTCAGCAAAGTTTCCTTAAGAATAGGTGGAAGGAACTTTCCATTCATTTTGTTAATATGTGCATAACTAATACTTGGAAATCATTAAGCCAGCTGGTTTCTAGTTGTACCTATGTTATCTTTTGTCCTATTACTAACAGGAAATGCATTTTCTTTTTTTATTTGTCAATGAATTGTTGATTTTTGATTCATACTGCATGCAAAAAAAAAAAAAAAAAAGGAAACAAGCTTTTACTCTTAAGTTACATGTTAATGTTCTTTTGTTTTTTACCACTTTAGGTGTTGATCTCAGGAAGATAGACAAATGTATTGGTGACACTGAAGCAGATGTTGACAACCCTATTCTTAAAGCCGAACAAGATGCACAGGTTGGACTCCAAATCTAGCCATGACTTTCAAAATTCCATACTCGATTGTTTTTGGGAAGCTTGTTTGCTTGGTTATTATGTCAATGTTAAATGTCTTGTTTTTGCAATTCTGGGTCCAGATTGGAAAGGGTCCTCGAGGAGATGTAACCATACTGCCAACTCTTGTCATAAACAACAGGCAATATAGAGGTTTGAGCTGAGATTTTTGCTTTTCTGGTCCACTATTCAAATGTTCAAGTCTACATTTCTGATGCATGCTTTTTGCTGGTTTCAGGTAAGTTGGATAAAGGGGCAGTTCTCAAGGCTATTTGTGCAGGTTTCCAAGAGACCACTGAACCAGCCATATGTTTAAGTGAAGGTTATTATTTCTTGCATATTAATCTTTCAGAATGGTTTAACCTTTGTAATAGCTTACAAGTGCTGGATTTTTTTTATTGCCTAGCCTAAAGCCATTTATTCTGGTACATATGTATGTTGAATAAGAGACCTTATTCCAACATGGATTGTTTGAAGTCAACTAACTAGCACATTATGACAATGTGCAACATAACAATTAACAGCCAACCTATTCTATAGATGGTGTTAGTTTATTTATTTATTTTGTTGTAAATTATTCTTTGCAGACGTAGAAACTAATGAGTGTTTGGAGAATAATGGTGGATGCTGGCAGGACAAGGCTGCAAATCTTACTGCATGCAGTGTATGCACATAAGATATGAAACTTGGATTTTATTATGCTTATTGTATTTATTGATTTAAACTTTCATGTTTTGGGTCTTCTGTGTTGTAGGATACTTTTCGTGGAAGAGTATGTAAATGTCCTGTCGTACAAGGTGTGAAGTTTGTTGGTGATGGTTACACTCATTGTAAAGGTAATGTCTTGCATACAGTTCAAATTTAAAATATATTGCAGAGTTTTATGTATAAACAAAATATACCTTAATAACATGTTCAGATGCTTCTAGCCAATCCACTGAAGGTACTTTTCTAAAGCGTTTCAGATGAACCCTGATGGGTGAATTTGCAATTCTTTTTTTCTGAAAAAGATCATTAATGTGCACATAAATTGCAATTGATTGATACTTGTGGTAATTTAGGAGTTTCAAAATTCATATGTAATTCGGATGGGGTTCAGATGGTACTTGTGGAATTTGCAATGAAATAAGGAAAGAGAACTCAGTAAAAGCTCCTGATTAATCTGTTCTGCTATGACTATTGAAAGTCCCGAAGCTTTTGAAATGGCATGGATAAATTTCATACAACACCTGTTTATTTTATTTGGAATCAGCCATATACAGTTCAACACCGTGCATGTCTGATTCCATCTACTCCATTTGCAATCAGCCAATACATTATAGTATGATTATCATGCACTTCTCATTTTCTTGTTTGATTCAACAGCTTCGGGTTCATTGCGTTGTGGAATTAATAATGGAGGTTGTTGGAAGCAGACCAAAGATGGCAGAACTTTTTCTGCTTGTGTGGTAACTTCTTGGAACTTTAGTTCAATGGAATTCACGGAGTTTTTATGTTCTATCATTTTAGTTAATGATTTGTGTTAATATTTTGATTCTCAATTAGAAGTTCCTTTGAATTTTATTTTTCTCCAGGACGATCATTCACAAGGTTGCAAATGTCCTCCAGGGTTCAGGGGTGATGGAGTCAACTCTTGCGAGGGTACTATTTGCAAATCTTTCTTTTCCAGTTCATGTTAGAGTAACTACATTGTTTGTTCTTAGGCAGAATTTCTGCACTGAGACCAAACTATGCACATTTTCTTGATGCAAGAACTATAGAACTGTTACATGATCCCAGTTTCAGGTTTATAGAAGTGCCTCTCTATGCACATGTTTTCCTTCCAATTCCCATGTTGTCAATATTTTAGGAACGCTACCCTTGTTTCTCTAAATTTTGTGCAGTGTTTGAATCTCATCGGACTCTAGTTATTGCAGGATTAGGATTAGGATAAATGATACTTGCATTTCATGAATTTATTCTGTCCAGTTGACATAAATGATGAGCTGATCAAGAGAGCTATTTGCTTTACTGGTTCATTTAAGATGTTACTTCTCTTGGCTGGTTTTCAGATGTGGATGAATGCAAAGAGAAATCTGCCTGCCAGTGTCCAGAATGCAAATGCAAAAATACCTGGGGTGGTTATGATTGTAGTTGCAGCGGTGGTTTATTGTACATGCAAGAACATGACGCATGCATAAGTGAGTGTCATTATACAGTTTCTTATTTCTTGTTTGATAAAAAATCTGGAGAACTCTTTGACCAACCAGAGCAATGAACTTATCTTCTCATACCTGGAACTAGACTTTTACTGCCACATATAGTTGCTATTGTTGGTAGTTTCCATATCATGGAGAATGTACTGCAAACTTCAACTGAATTTATCATGATGTTATATTTGATTGCTTTTGAGGACATCACAGGATTAATAGGATGCTTTATGGATTCATACTTGAAAACAAATGATGTAATGGTGGGAACAGATCATCCTCAAGTAATTAACAAATATATGTGGCTGAACCCACGCACCTATTATCCTATCATATGTAAATTTGTTTTCTAGAATAGATACCATTGTAGCTCAAGGGTTACCATTAGAACAAATCTTAATTTTCCTTTGCTGATCATCTTAAACTAGGAACTCCTGAGTAACTGCTTTCATTTTTAGTTTTGAAGTTGGAGGAATTTGTTGATAGTATTTTTTTTTTAATTCTCTTGTTTGCTGCGCTGATTATTTATTGTAATAATTCAGGTAAAGCTGCAAACACAGAGGTTGGCTGGAGCTTTTTCTGGACCATTATTTTAGCATTGGCTGCTGCTGGAGTTGCTGGATATGCAATTTACAAGTATAGAATCCGGGTAAAGTATTGAAGATTTTATTATTATTATTATTGTTTTGTTGAATTCTTTTTATTTCCTGGCTTTGAAGTAAATGAAACCAAGACAATAGTCAACTGTGAAAATTCGATGAAGCCATTGCAACGAAGTGCCCCGTTTACCTTTCCTGTTGGTTTTCCTCTTGCTTTGGTATGGTGTTGGAGAGGATGTTAATGGATTACACTAAGATTCATATTTCCATCTACTCCACTATACAATCACAACCCAAATCAGAGGGCATTTAAAATGATAACAAGTATGATGGGTGGCAGTTTGGAATCAGGGGCCTTGACCCCATGTAGAAACTCAATGAGCAGTTTGAGTCTTGGGTCAAACTTATTGCATATACAAGTGGGGTTGGAGCTTTACGTTGAATGAGTTCTGATGGATTTATTTCCTCGCGTCCTGTCCTAGGATTTGTGTTTGATATGATTTTATAGGTTGACAGGCATTATCTCAAGTGTCGGCAATGCTATAAACTCCTTTTTTTTTTTTTGGTGGTTGCAGAGATACATGGATTCAGAGATACGGGCAATCATGGCACAGTACATGCCATTGGATAATCAAGGAGAAATCCCTGTCCACCATGCTCCCCGTGGTGACATCTGAATATATCTTGATTGCTCCCTATAAGGGGTTTGGATGTTCGGCCCGCATTTCTATTTATGGGGCTTGGTCTTTCACGCTTCTTTGTAAAATCTAATAACCCTTTTAACTTGTCGGTTTGGATGCGGGAATTTGCTTCCCCCACTTTTTTGGTTGTGGCTATTTATGCGCTGCTTTAAAATTAAGTTGTCCGTGCATTTTATTAATTTCGTTGGACAAATGGAACACATCAATCTTGTCGGATGTTACCCATTCAACCATGCCAAGTGGTTGCCTTCCTCGGTATCACCCAAATTTAGGGGTGGGGTGAGCATTTTCTTTGATTCAAATATGGTTTTGGCAGTAGTTGCCTTCCTGTGTTATTTTTGCCTCATTAGAGAAGTATTCAAGTATCAAATATAAAGCTAAACATGTTGATGCATTTTCAAATTCTTAGCTTCAAGTCCATTGTTTTAGCAAGGTTCGAGTACCGTCTAATATCGTACAAGGGCCATAAGCAGTATCAAGTGAGAAAAACTGTATTTAACTTTATTATCGCACCGGACGAAACGATAAGATCCAACAGAAGACTCTTAAAACATTTTCCTCAGTAAAATAAAAGGCAACTTCGTATCATATAGCTCCAAAACGCAAACCCATCTGTTGAAAAAACTCTGTATCCTACGACTTGCTGGAGTTGGAAGCCTTCTCCCTGGAAAATGTAAACATGTCAATTAGCACCTGCTGAAACCAGGGAATAATCAAAGATCAATCATGTTTTAATACATCTACAACTGCCAACCAACCTGGAAGAAATGCATCAACTTTCATAACCTTGTGAATCTGATCCCCCGGTCTGCTTACCAGGCCATACGAGTCTATACGCATAGAATGCTACCACCGCACCGCTGCATGTGCAAAAGCAAGGTATGTTATACTCGGAATGAAAAATCATTAATTAAAAGTTGTAGCCGTCTCTATTGCCAGAGAACAGCACATTCATAGGAAGGGCAATTTTTGCAAATTCCAACGTTCACTGCCAAGGAAACGTGAACCGTAGAGCTTCCTCCTATCCCCTGGTTTAGAACCCTTGGCTCCATCAACCCTCAACAGACGTTCTAACCAGACATGGACAATGTTTTCACTCTTAGAAAATCCCAATTCTGGAAACAAACTTCTCAAAGCTAACCCAAGAACATAAATTAAGCAAGAATTCTGTTGTTTGAAGGTACTAAATTTAACATATGAAACACCAACATTGAGAAGCAAATGAGCATTACAAACCTGATAACAGTCGGAAAGAAAGTGAAAAGCGAAGCACTCTGCTAAGACAAAAGTAGTTGTAAGAAGTTCAATATATAATAAAAGCTTCGAAACAACCAAGGAAGAAGATAAATGGAATAGGTTTGAGGAAATATTACCTTACACAGAAGCCCTATATCCCTTAGAAATAATATTGTTGCTATTGCTGCAAGAAAAGGCAATACCTCACAAAATTTCAATACAAACACAATTTTAAAAGAAAAAAGAAAAGAAAACTGCTATAACCCAAAAATTTAGTCCAACAGTATTGTAAATTCCAAATTAATTCTGATACCTATCCAACGAGGCTTTCAATTCATATATATGCAAAGGAGTTCAGTGAAGGAAGATGGTATTGATCTATCTCCTAAGTCTTCTATGCAACTGGAAACATGCTAGGGAATTCTAACATTAATAAATTTCTTGGAAACTATTTCGTCTTGCAGCCATAGCACTACAAATTGGTGTAGAATGTCCAGTTTTGACAAGGTGTAACGCAATTTAAGTATCTCATTCTAGGCCCAGTTATGCTAACATGAGAATCTGATATTTCTCACTAACACCTTCCATGAAGTGCCCTAACGAAGAGTCTCTCTGTTTCAGGAGATGCTTCGGGTATATTTCTTAAATCAAACTGTAAATTACTAAACCTTTCAGTTGAGGCATGATCGTATGGCAAATAAGAACGATGAACAAACAGAACCATCTAATCCCATCTCATAAATATATAACCTGAAATGCTCCTTCTGCCTCAGGATTACCTTTTTCAGAATTTGTCAGATAAAAAATGTGCTAACCTGTCTGTCCTTTCAAGGCTCCAGCATGTGATTCTCCTCTTTTATAAGATTTTAAGCTTATAATGCTTAAACCCAAAAGAATAGCACCCAGAATCACACCAAACCTAACAGCACAAATGCTGCCTGTCAACATGAAGGAAAGGAACCCACCAGCAAAAAGAAGCACGCCTGCCAATCACAAGCAATGCCTGCGAAATTAAACTCTATTTATTTGATTCACTTCAACTATTAACCAAGCAACATCATCAACATAAGTCAATATTGCAACCAAGAAGCCACCACATTTTAGCAAGAAATGTTTTTTTAGAAAAAAGAAAAGAGTGCTGTTCACTATATACCATAAGGAATTCCAATATGGAAATCACGAACTTGGGAAATTTTATTCAAATCATCAGTTGAAGAAGAAAAACTGTCCACAATCTCCCTGACAGATTCAGGTGAATTCTGAGCAGCAGTTGTCAGATATTCTTTACTACCTTCAGCAACATCTTTACTCATCTCTGAAAGATTAGTCTGTAACTTATCAGATAAAATTTGAAGCTGAACTTGAGTTTCTCTAAGCACAACCACTGCTTTCTTATAGTACTCCTCATATGAATCTGCTGATAAAGCCTGCATCTTTAACTTGAATGCATCAAGAATTTGTTTCCAATCTTCTCGGGTTTGGATTTCTGCATCAGTCCCTTCTTTCTCCACTTCAATCTCCGAATGCTTGGATTCTTCATGGAATGCAGCGAGAGGTAGAACTGAATTTCGTATTGAAACTCGGAGTGCAGGGGCTTCAGGGTTAAGTAAGGGCCGGAACTTTAGAGACGGATAAGGCGAAGGAAAAGGTATCGAATGGTGAAATGAAGATTTAGGTAAGGGAAAACGATTGGGATTTTTGACGGATAACAACTGAACCGCTACAGTCATCTTTCTTTCTTTGAATGGTTTTCTTGGCAAGATCGAAGATGGAAAAGCTGGTTCTGTTTGCTGAGTGTGAACAGACAGAGGAGACGAAGGGAACGAGGAGAGAGACGGAGAGGTTGGTTTGGTTTAGGGGTTTGTCAAGTGAATTATAGGTTAATCATTCGAAAGCTGACATAACCTATTTTTATTTAAACTAATGCCATAATGTAACCCTATAGTTTGATATGATATAAAATCAAATCATGCTATAATAAAGTAGTAGTCATTATTTCATAAGAAAGCAATATTTACGGATTAAAAAAGGTCTCCGATTAACAATTTCTGATGTGAGGCGTCTGTTGAATAATTTATTTAAATAAATACAAAACAGAAATAAGAAAAAGTGGTGCGGTGGTCAGGCCCACTCATTCTTCTTCTTCTCTTCCCATTTTCAGTTTTATGATTTGATTAAAGCCCCCCTCCATCTCCCATGGAATATTAAAGGGATACTCACTTTTATTCAAAAACTAGGAAAAAGTTTGAGCTTATATAGTTACATAATAATGAATATACTTTAATGATAAAATACAATAAATATGTATATATATATATATATATATATATATATATATAATAAAATGATTATGAAAAGAATCTGAATAATCAACTAATTAATCATAATTTTATGTTAACGCACTTTATTTTAGAATAATTATTAAAAAAAATAAAAAGACTTTATTTTTAATATAATTAGTCATAGATTTAATTAGAAAGATAAAAGAACTTTATTTTTAATAAAATTCATTTTCAATTAGAATCAAATGAGTTAATTATCATCTCAATAACCTTCATGATTATTTCTAATTGCATTTATACATTTTTCTAAGTATTATTTAAAGAATTAAGAAATTAACATTGTTACAATTAAGTAACAAGCAATAACAAATATTAAAATATTAAAGATGAATTAATTCTTTATAATCTAGATTCTTTTTCTTTTATCTGTATAATAAACTACAAAAATAACATTTATTTATTTATAATTAAATTATTCAATAATAACACATATATAGAAAAAATACAATTGGTCATAAAAATAAATGATAAAAATTAATTATCAAAATTTACAAATAAAAAATTAAAAAAATATAAATATTTAAGTATCTTATCTTCACTCCCTCATTTCAATAATTTCCAAATGATGAGTTTTTGTTATATAATCAATAATATTTGCATCAAAATAAAAATATATTAAAGCTAAAAAAATGAGAATATAAGAAATATAAGTATAAATATATTTGATAATACTTTATTATTATTTATACAAGTATTTATCAAATTAGGGGTAACAAATTGAAATTTATTTAGTTTGTAAATGATAGTTGAATATAGAAATATGATCTTTAGTTTATTTAATGATAGTTGATAATGACCCTAACTTCATGCAATCTTTTAAATTTTTGATAAAAAATAAGTATCTCTCAATTAAGATTAACTTGTATTTCATTACAAGTATTTTGAATATAAGAAATATCATATATAAATATAAATAAAGTGAACCATAAAACAATAAATAAAATATAACAAAGTGAGTTATAAATTAACAAAGCGAATTATTTACCATAAATACAAGTGTAATACAAACATATAAAAAAGTTAAAAGGTCAATTTATCATAAATTAGTAATTAATTTTAATGACTCTTGGTGACATCTCATTTATATGAGTATAAATTCATAAGTAATTTTTTAGGTGATACGATAATTATGAAATGTTAAGAATATAAAAAGACATGTAATTGAATGTTAAGAAAATACATAGTTTATTCATAATCACTCATTTGAAGAAAAAATCCTAATCCTCTAACAGGCGCTATCATTATTCTCTGTTGGAGGGAGGGTGATTTTTTGACCTTTAAGGTCAAAAATCACTCATCCTTCTTAATTTTTTTTCTCATTTTTCTAAATATTACTATATCATTACAGTTTGTTAGTTCTTAATAGTTTAGTTAGATTTTAAGATCTGTTTTTGTGATATGACCTTAATAAGATTGTGCGGCAATGGTGTTCTCTAATGGTTGAAGCTACTTCCTCTTCCATTATTGTTCCTTGTGTGCTAAAGATCGAAACCTAGTGCACTAGAAAAGAACAGGAATTGAGTATATTTATTTCATAAAGCATTCTACTTGTCTCATTCTTTCTTAATGGTCATGATTTTTAGTTGTTTCAGCTACAAGATTGAGTGTTTTTCTTCATTATAGACATGGTTTTACAACCCCTTAATTATGCATAGATCTTCAAAAGCATAACAACAAGGCAGTCTATGAAGATCTCACTCTTGAAAATTTACAGTCTTGATTATTGTATGAGTTTTAGTAGTTTTTATACTTAGCATTTTTTTACCGATTGTAATTTACTCCTTCCATGGAGAAATCTCTCGTATTATGCTCATCAAGTGATGAAGTTGAAAATCCTCGCAGAATAGGCAACACGTGTTCGATTTATAGTGGTTTGGCACTAACTCTTGCCTACGTCCACTTCTCCTAAGTCTCGACTTAGAATTCCATTAAATTGCAATCAATTATAACAAGGATTCCACAAATGAATCCTAAACCCCAGTGTTTTTCAAGCTAACACTCAAATCTTTACAGAAATCTACCTCACAAATTCTCAAATACAAATTAATATCGAAGCATTAATCACACACTAACCCATAAAAGCAACCCTAGCTCTTTAGATGTGGGAATACAATGGAATGAGAATTTACAATTATTAAATACATAAATTACAAGTAAACTTACTTATTCTTGATGATAAAAGCTCAATAGAACAATTGCTCTGCAAAACTAGTCGTTATGAAGAAAGATATGAAAGTTCTATATCGAAAATAGCTGTTAGAAAGGGTTTAAAATCTTTCTTTAAAGTCGCATACGACCGTACTTGTCTTTGTATGCCCATACGAATTTAAAAATCACTTTGGAAAAATAGGAGGGAAATATGATACGATTGTACCAACATTAGTACGCTCACACCAAAATAATTTTCCTAACAAGTAATTTTTCTGCGAGCTCACGTACGGCCGTACCACCTAATGGTATGTCCGTACCACAATAGGTTTACTGACAAACCAAATTCCTATGAGTAACAATACGCTCGTACCAATCAATGGTACGCTCATACCATGTTCAATCAAATAGTACTAACTTGGTACGGTCAGTCGTATGACTATACCACTCAACTAAGCAATTTAGTACGCTCGTACCAAAATAGGTACGCTTTTACCAACACCAAATTATACTTATAAAATGACAAATAACTTAAATTGATTCACACGTGACACATACATCAAAATCTAGGGTCTAACAATCTCCTCCTTTTTGATGTTGGCAATCAATTTAAGTTCAATTTGCAAAAACTCATTTAAATGAAATTTTGATTTGAAAAATTTTAGAAATCTCCCACTTTATTTTAGAATTCATGTCATGAAACTGTAAGTTATCAACTAAGCATAAAGGAAAGGAGAAATATAATAAACATAATCAAATGATCAGAGTATTATAGACAATTATATACTCAACATTAGATAAAATAATGTAATCAGAACATGTTATCAAATTCAGTCATAATCAAAGCAAATAACGTTAAGAAAATAAGAATGGACCAAATAAGATAATGATGATGAACTAAATAAACATCTTATATATATAACATCAAAAAAATGTTCAATACAAGGATAAAATCAAAAATAACATAAAAACATAAACTAACTAACATCTTTCATAAAATAACTAACATCTCCATAAAAGAAGTCCTACAACTCATAAAACATCTCTCCCTTTGACAACATCAAAACTATCACTGTGGGTCTTGAGGAGGAGGTGGACTCGGTGGAGGAATGATAAAAGGATCCATCATGACGCTGATAGAGTGAAGAGTCCCAGAAATGGTAGTCTAGAACTCGTGGAAGTCTGCAACATGCTAATCAAGTTATTGACCAAAACTGGCTGACTGCTATGTAAGATGTCCAAACTGCTGATCAATCTGATCGAAACGACACTTAAAAGTATCCAAGTGATCGAGTTGAGCCATAATAGCAGCAAGCTACTGAGAGATAGAATCTGAAGAAGCAGCAGCAGCTGGAGCAGTAGTGGAAGTAGCAGCTGGATCGATAGGATCAAGAATAGCAGCAGATGAAGAAGACCCACCAAAGAAGTGATGATGTCATTATGTGACGTCAGTGGATGGATCAGAAGGGTCGAGCCACTTTGCAGGTGTATCATCTGGAAGTGGAACCTGTAGGCGCTGACAAACATCTATAGTTCAACGGCTGTAAATAAAGATAGTGTCATTGGGAAGGCCTAATGCCCGAAGGTGATTAAGTTATCATGAGATGTACTCTAGATGAATGATGAACTCCTCATTAGAAGTTCGCTTAAAGAGCATAGAGTGCTCAATGAATGACAAGTCAAGGTTGGGACCTCTCGGTCTGGGGGAGGGATGAGTGAGGGGAAAGGCATACAGCTCCTGGCAGATGTGATAAATGATAGGTCTAAAAAGAATAGCCCTACCAGGCTACTTCTGAATGCCAACCTCATGGAAAGAGGTCTGAAGCCAGCGCCCAGACTGTATAGGGGTACCCGTGACCATGCAGTAAAGAAAGATGAGGTCAGGACCTGTAATGGTGTTATTAGACTCGAATCTCTCAAAAATGAGATCCGAGATCAGTCCATGACAGTCGAATAAAGCAAAAGACTTGAGGTACGAAGCCTTCTATCTAGAAGGATGGAAAGAGGTGTTGAGGGCGATATCCCTCCAGAAAGCATCACGGTCAAAAACTGTAGATTTGGCATTCGAAATGCTGTTTGTATGGAAACCAAAGAGAGCATCAAACTTAGAAGGAGAAAGAGAGTGATACCTCTTGAACAGTCGGAAGGTACAAGAGAAAGAGGTAGACAGAGAAAATGTCTATAAAAACTCTAAAGGTATAGACTGTATGAAATGATTAGGGATAAACGTGAAATTTGACCAACCTATTTTCGCCAAATATCCTAGAATGTCATCCTCCAATCTGGTCTGACAGAGAGTAGGATGATATATAAAACGAGAGTAAGAGAAAACTTTCTCACTCAGAATAGATGTCCTGACTGCCGAATCACCAGTGGCATTATGAAGGCCAGAGCCAGGATGGACAATACGTTTGACTCTCCATGAGGAAAAGTCACCGTGATCACTCAGAGTAGACATAGTAAAAATTAGTAAATAATAAATGAAAAGTAGATAACAAAGTTAAAAACAGGAACTTTCAAAAATTCAGCAGAGTTACGATAAATTTTTGAAAAACTCAAAAACTGGTACCTGCATGGAAATTAATAAAATTTGGCACACAAGACCTAAACATAATCCTAAGGAATAAACTCTAAAGAACTTAGAGCTAAAACAACCTAGAATGATCAGAAAATGAAAAAGTTGAAAGAAACAGTAAAAAGGTAATGGAACAGTAAATATGGAATGTAAAAATAGAATGAAATGAATGAAAACAAACCAGAATGAGGATTAGAATTACAGGCAATGGAGTTTGGAAGGGTTAGAAACTGATTTCAGAGGATTTGACTAAGGAATTTGAGAGAAAACTGAGTGAAAAATGAGTGAGAAACTGAAAAATCACATTTAAAAACTAATTTTCAGGTCACGTACAGGCGTATGTCCAGGTTGTACGACCGTACAGGCCAAAAATGCCTTGAAAATTCATATCACATACGGGCGTATAGGCTATACGTACAGCCTTACCCACTGGATGTAACGAGTGGAAGTTTAGGGTTGAATAAATGTATTTTATGTTCTTGTAATTTAGGGAGTGTTGGCTTGAACACTTGGATGTCTCCTCCTACCACACTTGATGATGCTCCTAATGCTTTTAGGGGGGAGTGTCTAGTCAGCCTCGAGTGATATCCGAGGACTAGGCATGACAGCTAGCATTGGCTAGGCTTGTCATTGGTGTAGGATAATCCCTTTAGCCTACACACGGAGTGGGATTATCAAATCATTGTATCAATTGTATTATTCAATAAAACAAGTAGACGGATTATTCAGTCATTGTGCCTTATGCTTACTTTGTGTGCTTTCCTCTCGTATGATGTTTATGTTCATGAAAGAGCCCTCAGGCTCTTCTAATGGACTTGGTATTGCTTGGGTTTCCACATGGGAAGCTTAGCTTGATCATGAAAGGATGAAGTACGAGAGTTAAGAGGTTGGCTCATGTAAGAAGAGTCTTACATGAGTACCGCATGGGTCTCAGTTAAGGGATGAGATTTATACCCATGACATTTGGTATCAGAGCCTAGACAGAGATAGTCTAGATAGATCTTATGGGCATATAATTGATACAATGATTTGATGGTCACCTCAATTACTGGGATGCGCATTGAATTGGCGTAGGGAGGAGCTACACCATGGTGTGATTTCGAGCTTGTATGAGTATGACACTACATAATCAAGATTTGTTTCGATAAATTTGAGATGAGATATGTATGAGACTATCTCATCCTGAAATTTATGAGGTATTCCAAGATTATGTCAGTATGGAACTATACAAGGAAAGAATAGCTCGACAGTTTGATAGAACTATCTATAGTATCAACGTATATGCCTTGTCGATGTTATTTTCATTACACCTTCCTAGTCAAGTATGCTTGATAGTAAGTGAGTATTGAATTAGCAACCTCCTAAGAAATCCTTAGGGAACATATGAACTTCTTCCATGTTGGGAAGGTACCATCATTATACTATAGAGAAAGTCATCAAATTCATACATTATCAATAAGTGTGATGCAAACTAAGGGGTTACACGGAAATGTTGATACTCATGTTTGCACTAAGATGCCTCTTAAATTAATTTACGGATTTTATACTATTCAAAAAAAAAACATGTGGGAGAATATGCCTTGAATTAAGAGAATGGGATTATAACATCGAGATAGTGTGCATTGAGACACTGCTACTTGATCTAAACATAAGATCATAAACTAGCATGCATTAAGGTGCTAGAAGACTAAATGGAGGCTCAAGATTATGATAGTTGGAATGAATGAACTAATTCTACACTCCAAGAAGAGGGATCTCGAGATAATGTAAGGATAAGGTTGCATAGTTGAGTGATGTTGAGATTGTGTAAGTGTGGGACTATACAATTGAAAATATCTTACATGATTAGATAAGTACTATCCATACCAACCAGTACACTTACCCTTCCAGTGCTCATTCTATAAAAACTCCATAGTTAAACATGGTTGGCTTGGAGCAATTAGAGGATGAGTGACCTCTTGGAAAGTTTTTCTCAAGAAGCAGGTGAGTGAGGATAAAGCATGCTGGAAAGGTTTTATGTTAGATTATGGAGGCAGCCATCTAATCAGGCTATCAACTTAGGGAAGTTGTTGATGAGACTTATAATACTTCTCTATAGTGGTAGAGGAAGTGGTTGATGAACCATGTGACATTCTCTACAGTGGTAGAGTAATGAAGTTGCTCAAGTTGCGGTAACTTAAGTGGGGTGCTTACGAAATGTAAGAATTACTCTACGGTGGTAGAGCAGGTGCTTGTGAATTATGTGAGCTACTCTACAGTGGTAGAGCAAGCTATATATGAGACGCATGAGTTACTCTATAGTGGTAGAGTAATTGCATACAAATTTTCCTCTCTGTATGGGGACCAATAGAGCTTGAGGTCGCCCATAAGAGATGTTTACTGCAAGTACAAATATTTCCTCCGGTGAGGGAAACTATAAGCAAATGTGAAAGTATTATCTTGTCAAGCAGACAAAAGGGATACAATTGACTTGTGGGGGATCAAAGACTCTGATGGTAGATCCATTCTTTGAAGGAACATGTGGAGTTCTGATAGAAGCAAGAGGTACATAATACACTCTAATGCTCATTATGAATATATTTTCTAATGTGTATCAGGGAGACAAGTGGAATCAATTGTTTAATTAGAAAACAAGTGATATGACAATATTTCCTCATGATATAAGCATGGCATGAATGAGTCTAGATGCTAAAAACTAAGATAGAAGCCGGTTTAGCGATGAGAGAAGGTCGTAAACCAGGAAGCTACCTGAACCTGCTTCGACAACAGAGTTGGCCATATTAGCTTGACATGGAGTTATCACTTTGCTAAAAGAACATTTGGCATGGCCGCGTAGCCTCACATATTCCATTATAAAATTTCACATTTTCGAAGCTTGGATGCTTAAAGGAGCAGTTACAGATGTGGGGAAAAAGCTGTGTCGCTTCAACCGGTAAAGACCATTATCGTGAGCCTCAATGGTATGTTGGAAAACATGTTGAATATGTTAAACAGTATAACTACATTGATAATTAATCCATGATCAAGATGTGGAGCTTGATTGGAGAGTGAAGCCCTGACCGAATAAAATGGGCAAGTAAGTAGTACTATAAATGATGTAATTAGTATGATGTCCTTGATTTCCTTGATATATACATCATATGTCAGTACATAATAATGTTCATGAAAAGTTATGCTTTTTGATTTTCTTGAAGCATATACCATATGTCTAT
>CANYBF010385427.1:0-13275 GCA_948192965.1 Dalechampia spathulata
TTGTTACCGCCATACTACAGGGTTGTCCCCATACGACGTCTTTTTATTCTTGTACAGGTATCCCTTGTAGTGTATACCACGGTTTTCCGTACGGGAGGTCGTGGTGTATGCTACGGGAGCATGTTCCTCCAGGTATGGGCTGGGGCGTGACAAGATACATATAATATATACACGTACATTTTTTTAAAAAATAAATATAAAATATGAAAATATAATACAAATCACAGGATATTAACTTGAAATTTAAATTATATGAATAAAAAATTATTTATAAAATTAAATTTTGATTAGATAAATCACAATTATGTATATATTCATCAAAGGATGCAGACACAAACCACTTTATTTTTATTTTTAGTCCGACAAATTGAGGGCTCATTTCGTTATTTCATTATATATTTATTTATATTCATATTTACAGAAAAACACGAGTGTGGAGGTTGAGGAGGAGAGCATTTAGGAATTGACTAATTTGAGTGGCAATCTCTGCCTTTTAATAACTCACAGGACATAGTGGGAGTGGGAGTGGGAGTGGGAGTGAAAGTGGGAGGGGCCTTCACTTCACCTTCTTACCCCTCAACTACTCTCCTCCTCCTCTCTCCCATTATTCAAGTCACCCTTCTCATAATTCTACCCTCTCCACCTACTATTTATTGTCTCCAAATGAATTGCCCTTTTCATGTCAGCATTTTCTGATTAATATAAATATAATTTCTCTATTAATCATCTTATATTTTAATATGAAATTTAAATTAGTAATTCAACATCACCAATTTACTAAAATCAAACAGATTACGTCTAGAAAACCCAAATAATCATTAATATAATTAAAAATTAAAAAACCATTTTAACCTTCATGCATCTTAAATTAATCATATCATAATTCATTTTCACACCTCTAACGTTTTTGATGAAGAACACCTCCAACTGCTACTATACGATACCAAGCATATACTTCTCATATTCACTCGATTTGAAAAGAAGTAAAAACAAACGAAAAAATCCCACGCAATATGATAATGTCAGACATGTCTGGTAGAACACTCCAAAAGAAAAGGCTAAATGCATTTATGGTCCTGAAATGCTGAAGTAATAGAAGTATGCAAATCAGTTCAAAAAAAAAAAAAAGTAAGAATTGAAATGCATGAGAGGTTCAAATCCGAAAGTTCTTTCACGTATATAATTTGTTAGGAATAATTAATAATATATACATATCTTTATAATTTTACTATTTTTCTTACATTGGATAAGGGGAATAATTTTCTAAATCGTCAAATGTGCAAATGAACTTACCAGCTTAAGTTTTGTTTTTTGTTTTTCCTTCCTAGCTATTAGGTCGTGCCTGTCTGAGATTTTAACATCAGTAGGGATATGGAGATTTTTTTAACTTTACAGAGAGCAGAATAGCTAATAATAATAATATCCAGAGAAGATACGAGAGAAATATGATATGTAGGATGTGTGGATGGGGTAAAGTACCAATATCTTAACTAAAGACAAACTTAGAAAGTTCAACCAAAGAATCTTCCAAAGTTAATTTCATATCTTGCCAAAATTCATTACCAACCAAGATCTACCTTCTTACTCCCCCCTTTCATCCATTCTTTTTTAAATAATATTTTTTAAAAAATAAAATATAATAAAATAATTCACTTTATTTTCATGTTCTTCTTATTTAATAAATGTTTATTTTACTTTTAAGATAACTTAATTTTGACAATTTATCTATTAAATAATTTTAAATGAAATTAATTAAAATATTCTGATAAATAAATTTTTTTAATAGTATTTAAAAAATAGTAGGACTAACCCAAAATCATTAGAAAAATTGAAGACTTGCACTACTATGTGCATGCTTTGATAGAATATGTTATTAAATTCATGAAAATTCAATAATTTTTGTATTGATTAGTAAAATTTACAATTGATTGTTAAAAAAAAGATTAAAATGCTTGAATATTAAAAGCTGTAGAAGTAATAATTTATATTTAAAAATAACTAAAAATTGCAATATCTTAAAACACATAAAATTTGTATGTTATTGTTTAAGCAAGAGTCTTGTTAATAAAAAATAAAATTGAAAATCATAAATATTTAGAATATTATATTATATAAAATTTTATTTCTATTAACTCGTACCTTGATAAGATTAGAATAGTAGGGGAGGCAGGGGTGCCGAATGGGTTCCAACTTTGACTTTCTCGCTGAATTTAATTTTTAAAACATAGATGTAATTTTTATGAATTAGAAAAAGAAAATAATTTTATTTTTAATTAATTTAATTTTATTATTTATAAATTTAATATACTATCTTTTATGATTTTATTATCTATAAAAAAATTTTATATTATGATTAATAAATATCATCGATATTTTATAATTAATAGAAATTAACTTTAATTTTAATCTATTTTTGATCTTGCTACTGAACTAAAAGAAATAAATTCAAATTTATTTTTATCAATTATTGACATTTTTTGGATGATAATAAACAAATATAATTAAAATATTAATAACTTGAAAAATAACAAATAGGTTTTAGACTTCATCTTTTCATTGAACAAAATGATATCCACACCAATTAATTTAATATTATATTTTAAATCAAAAGTTTTTTTATATACTATAAATTCTAATTCTAATAATTCATTTAGCGAATAAAAAAGGACAAAAATGAAATGTAAAGCACATGAAAATATAAAGCAGCATATTGAAATGTATGCAGTAAATCAAATGAAATATTAATTATCTATTCATTAAACATTTTAAAATATTTTTAAAAATACTTTGTAGACTTATCATTTGAATTCTTTATAAGTTGAAAACAAGTAAGTGAGAAATATCAAAAGTCAATCCGCTTTAAATACAAGATGATCATTATAAGATATTACATACTTATAAATAAATAAAAATAATTAACCAAAAATTAAATTCTAAATATAAATATATATGAATAATATTAAAGATTAATCGAGAATATATTGTGATATTACTAAATTTCATAAGAGCAACTCATTTACGAAAAATATATGAAGTAATCACAAAGAATATTTCAAATACCTAATTATATATATATATATATATATATATATATATATATTTATTTATTTATTTATTTAAATTATATAGGTTGTTTGAAAAAAACTAACAAATTAAACAATTATTTTGTTATGGACTTATAAAATCATCCTAATATTTTATGTATTCATATATATCATGTTTATTTTTATATTTTATGCAAAGTAAGTTGTTAAAAATATTATGATAAATTATTTAATTAACACATCTTTTCACCAAAAAAAACATTGAAAAAATATAATTCATAATTTTCATGATTCACATTTCATTCAAATTTATTAATCAATAATTAATTAAATGTATTTGGCATAAAAATAAATAAAATTGTAGTTCTCACTAATTAGTGATAATTAGGATGATGATTTTTATATGATCAATTTTTGTTAGACAATTAATTTATTTAAATTACAATAAAAATATATAATTGTAAAAAAGAAAAATAAATCAACCAGATCATAAAATAACATATTAGACAAAATTGTGTTGTTATTTACTTGAGCCCAAACTGAATCTAAAAAAAAATTGAGATTCATTATTCTTAGTATTCATTCATGAATTAAAGGTTGAAATTAAAATTATTATCTTATATTTATTTAATAAAGACTAAAAATATCTCATAATTATGCAATTAAAAATATAAGATAATAAGAAAATAATCAAATTTTGAGAAAGGTAATATACATATCTTACTTGTATATATAGCCATAATTACTTATATAATAAGGTCATATTGATGGGAAGAAACTTTTAGAGTCATTGTAACGGAAACATATTATCATTCATACGTATTAATTTAATTAGTATTAAACATATTCGATAAGTATTTATTGTGATGGTAAAAGCTCAAGATGATTATAAATGCCAAATTTAAATTGAAAAAGAAAAAGGAGAATAAGAAAATAGTCAAGAGAGGGACATTCATTAAAAAAGGGGGAAGAATTTGGAGGGTAGTGGTGAGTAATTTGGGGAATGCAAGTCCAAAACAGCCATCATAACAATGGCCTCGCAATAAAACATGCCTTATTTAGAATTCAATCACACCCTTCTCGCGTGCACGGAAAGAAACTGCTCAATAAAAGCCCCTTATCATCATATAACAAGTTAAAGTACTTTTATGCGTATTAATAGAGTTCATCACTATCTGTGCTTTTTTAATAGTTATAATCGAATTATTGGGCCAATCCTTGTCTTTTAGAAAAAAAATTACATAAATATCCATTATTTTAATTTCTTAGAAATATATTTGATTTTATTTACTTTTTTACCACTTATTTTAATTTATTTTTTCTTTCATGAATACTTTTTCCTCCTATTTTCTTATTAATTATATCGTATGATATTTTGATATTCCATATGAAAATTCTTGATTCAATTAAATTTATTATATAAAATTATAATTCAATTAATTTAATTACAGATGTATTATTTTTTAAAAAACTCAATATATATATATATATATATATATTATATTTAATAATGATCTATTTTATACTTATGATATATCTTTTATAAAATTATTATATATCTTTCCTAAAATTAGTTATATATTTGTTATAAACTTAGTTTATAAAATAGATTTATATTACTTTTACATTTTCTTTAAATTCATATTATATAGTTTTATACTAATCTTATATTTTCCTTTTATTTTTTTGAACAGCAGCCAAGATTGGGTAGTCCAATAGATTGGTTTTCAACGTAATTAAATTAGAAATATCGGGCACCTCAAGCTTTCTTTTTAGTTTTACCTCTTATTTCTTACTTTTTTTTTTTCCAATTGGACATTCAATATTAAGTTCCTTGATCAATCAAACCCTTCATGTCATAAAAACTATTATCTTATTTAACTCCATTAAAACATAAATAAAAATCATAAATATTCCTTTAATATTACTTCAAAGTATAAACATATTATTAATATTTTTTATTTTTTTATTTTGAAAATTTTAATAAATGTATTACACCGTGTTTGATAGTAGAGTTTTATTCAATAATTAACTTAAACATTATTATTATCAAACATTTTAACTTTAAATCAAACTTTAAATAACTAAATATTAATAATTTGTAATCAATAATTAAATAATTAAGTATTAATAAAATAATCAATTATTAAGATGATTAGTCACTACTATAACCATTAATTTATCAAACAAGACTTCAATATTTATATATAATATTATAGATTTTATTTCATAAAAAATGGTTATGAAATAGATAAAATTTTTAAAAATAAAAAACTTACAATATTAAGTATAGATTAATGCTTAAATATTTTAATAATTCATAAAAAGGAAGATGAATTGTAATCCTAACTCGTTCTAATAAATTTAACTTTAAACATTATTGTTTATAATTATTTAAGAAATCATTAAATTATATTTAAAAGATTAAAATATGAAGATAAAATGATTTTTATTTTAAGTTTTTTATTCTTAGATCTTTAAAAAAATATGAAATAAAAATCTTAATATAAAAATAATTAAATTAAAATTTAAAGTCAAATAAAAGTTAATAAAATGGAAAACTAATTATTCAATCCTAATAAATATGAAATAAAAAATTAGTATAAAAATAATTAAACATAAGAAATTTTTAACTCATAATTTTTAAATTTCATTTATTTAAAAATAAAAGTAATTTTGTTTAACAACCATTTTAATATATAATATTAAGAATTTAAAATTTTATAAATAAAATCAATACACTTATTAATTACATTAATATTCAATATATTATATTTAACATATCATTTATAGAATCCTAAATATTATTTTAAAATGACTTGAGTTAAAAAAAATATAGGGTTAAAGTAAAAAAATTTAAAATGAAAAAATAAAAAAATCAAAAATTTATTTTTTTAATGGGATTAAATAAGTTCAATAAGATGAGTGATCTAATTGAGTTATGAAGTTAATGTTGAGTGTCTAGTTGATCTAAAAAGAACATGAAAGGGATAGTTATACTTTGAGGTAAATTAGAGTACCATTTTTTTGGTTTTTATTATTTTCTCTTATGTTATGCTCAATCCTAATTTAAGAAAGCAAGATTCAAGCTTGACCCTATCAAGATTCCTCCAAATACTTCTTGATTCAGAATTAATAGTATTTCCACCAAAGAAAACGACAGGATGTTCTTTCTCGGGTGAAAGATCCAAGCTGCTTAAATCTATATTAGAGTTGTATCAAAAGTTATCTTCATCGAATCCAAAAAGAAAATTTAATGAGGATAATATTGTTATATAAAAATATATAATTTGATGATCTAGTAATGTTAACATCGGTAGCTTGAGTTTATTTTTAAGAGTGAATTTTTAGATTTGTTAGTGGAAAAGTTTCCTTAAATCGTTCATGTAAAATCATGTTTCTTTACTTGTCGAAGCCGAAGTCCATGTTCAATATAAATCTAAACACTTGACATAATTTGACCATCTGCTTGTTTCACATTATGATTTCACTTAATGTCCGTGTTCATCATTAATGACGAAAGGCAGCAAGAAGGAAGGAAACGTATTAATAATAACAAGAGGCTGTAAAAGCACCGAAGGAAGGAGTTAGGGGTTGATGATGGCATCTGCTTAATAAAGAAAGTTAATTATTTTTTTTTCTTATTTAGAATATACATACATACTTACATACATACATTTGATAAAGTATTAATTAAATTAAGTTGAGTTTCTTTTATATAATTTTAATGGTTAAAATTCATAAGCTATGATTTTTTAGTTAATCATTTTAACTATTCACTAATATTAAGAATTTTTTATTTTCTTTATTTGATAAATAAAACTTTATAGTTTATTGAAATATAAAAAATACCATTTATTTAATTAATTTAATAAAAATATTACCAATAATATACTTAATTTTACTATAATGGCAAAAAATCATTCAATTGTTAAATGTATAATTGATTTCATAAAATATCATCACTAATTTATTCTATATTTATTAAAAAGATATAAATGGTTTACTGTTACAAAATATTTATTAAATTTTTTGATTTTATAAAATAATTACAAATATTCTATCTAATATTTACTAGCAAAAACTAAAATATACATAAGATGCATCATTTTGAATGAAATAAAAAGTTTCAGTTCCATTATTTTTAGATATTTTTGGAAAAAAAAATAAAAATCAATAGTGTTGTAAGATCTATTTCTTTTTTATAATATTAATATCATCTACTATGCTCGAATTTGGTGAAAAATCTATTACATGTATTTCTCGCAAGTTTATTGTATGCATATAGTAGATATTAGAATGTTCTCAAATGCCACCTCACAATACAACTATAATTACTTTAAAATCTTAATATATCTATGATGGGTTCCAAGTCTGTTGAGAATTCAAAACATTTGTCTAGATTCATTCACCCCTTTACTTCTTCTACATGACTTGATATTTCTTCTCTTTAATGAACGATTTCCTTCTTTTTTTTATCATACAGACTGTTTCTTCTTCCCTTTGTGAATATCTATTTGTTCCTTATCCTCTATTACCCTTAACACTCCCCTCACATGGTGAGAACGATCTCATCATGGACAAAAGTTGTTGAAACCTTCTCGCCCTCAAAGATTTTGTAAACAAGTCTACAATCTATTTCTCTAGTGTTACATGTATTGTTTCAATAAAACCAGCCTTGAGATGATTTCAAACTATATGACAGTCAATCTCTATATGTTTCATCCTTTTATGAAAAAATGAGTTCATTACTATATGGATGCTTGCTTGATTATTGTAGTGTAGTGGTATTAGAAGGATTACTGAAATCTAAAAATCCACTAATAAGTAAGACAACCACTTTAATTTATTGATTATTCTTGCTATGCTTTGATATTATGCCTCAGATGTAGATATGCTCCTCGTATTTTACTTTTTCATCTTCCAAGAGATCAAACCATTTCTTAGAAAGATACAGAATTCTATGAGAGATTTTCAGGTCCTCTGGCAAGCGACCCAGTTTGCATCACAATGAGCCATGAGTTATAACTCATTTTGCTTTAGAAAAATAAACCATATTAGATGCACCCCTTCCAATACTTTAGCACATGCAACATAGCTGCAAGATGATTTTAGTAGGGTTTTTGCATGTATTGACTCAACTGATGGGTAGCATGTATGATATCTAGCCTTGTAAGTCTGAGGTACAATAATTTGCCAATGAGTCTTTTATATTGTTCTAGATTTTTTAATATTTCACTTTGATCAAGATTTAATCTTTATCCTTTTAGTAAAGGGAAATCTATAGTCTCGGATTGTGTGAGTCTCATCTATTCAATGAGATCTCTTATATACTTGCTTTGGTTTACATACATTTTGACTGATGACCTGGAGATCTTTAGACCCAATAAATATCTAGCTAATCTTTGATCTTTGATGATGAACTCTTTATGCAAAAACCCCTTTAAATCTTAGATCTTCTCTGTTACTAGCCTGATAATCAAGATGTCGTCCACATACATGACCAATGCTGGAAAACTGTCTCCTTTACCTATAGTGAACAAGCATGTATCTTATTGAGATTTTGTGAACCCATAGTTAACTAACTTATCTATTAACTCTTGATTCCATATCCTCCCTACTTGTTTAAGACTATAAATACTCTTGAAAATCTTATAATATTCACCCTGCTTTGCTTTTAAGTAGCCCTCTATTAGAGATAATGTTTATTTGAATATAAGATTAGCTAAGATAAGTTAGTTTTGAATGTAATTATAAAGCTGTATTCCTTAGTTTTAAGATCTCCTCTGTGTATTTAAACATATGTATTTGGCATTTGTAATTATAATTAAAAACCTAATACAGAATACAGTTGATTTGGTATCAGAGCTTCTTCATCACACGATGACAACCTCTCCAAAATTAACCGATTCCACCCTTCTTGTGATTTCTTCATCCTCCCTACCTTCACCGATTCTCTCTCTACAATCTCCTAATCTGTTTACTACACCACTACATGCCCAACTCTCCTTTTCTTTAAAATTAAAGGAAACAAACTATCTAGCTTGGAAGCCATAGTTCTTGCTAATAATTAAATATTACAATCTTAGTCGTCATATCGATGGAACCCCAACACCAATTCCACTCATCATAAATTCAGTAACAAATCAATCTGAACCTAATCCAGATTATCTTAAATGGATTCAAGAAGATCAGCTTATCCTCAGTTGGATCTGCTCTTCGTTAACAGAGGAGGTGATGCTATATGTGACTGGGATCGAGAATGCTTATACCGCCTGGACATCACTTTCAGATGCATTTGGTGTTACAAATCATGCCAAACGAGTTCAACTCCATATTTCCTTGCAGAATATGGTTCTTGGAGATAAACCTATGTCTCACTTTTTGTGTGAAGCCAAGGCTGTTGCTGATGAGCTAGTTACTACTGGTTCGCCTATTTCGACAAATGAGTTTAATGCCACAATCTTTCGATTGTTGCCGCCAGAATATCATCTAGTTGTTGCAACCCTTTCTGCCAGCAAAATAAAGGGTTCTTTCTCTGAATTGTTTGGTTATTTAGTTGCTCATGAGATTCTTTTGCAGAGCTCAAATCAGTCTTCCAACTCACTGATTCATGCTAATATTGCACGTAACAACAACTCTGGATCACGTTCTACCTCCCAGCGTGTGAACAACAATCAGCCTTCTGGTTCTAATTCAAGAGGTACAAAACGGTGGTATCCTAATCCCTGTCAGATTTGTGGTCTTAATAATCATCAAGCAAAGTGGTGTCGTAAGCGATATGATCAAGACGCCAATGCAGCTACTGCCAATACTGCTCGTGTTCAACCATTAGCTGATTCAGATACTTGGTTTGTTGATTCTGCTGCATCTCATTATATGACACCGGATTTGTCTGCTCTTGACATCTCTGATGACTACAAGGGTACTGACAAGGTTACTGTAGGTAATGGTTCTGGCTTGTACATTACACATATTGGTAGTCGAATTGTTCCTACATCTACTGTTCAACTTAAATTGAATCATATTCTTCATGTCCTATCTATGCAATCTCAATTGTTGTCTATTTATGAATTTGCAAAGGACAATCATTGTTCGTTTAAATTTGATGATATTGGGTTTGTTGTGAAGTACAAGACAAGTAAGCAGGTGCTGTTCAAAGGGCGGGTTGAGGATGGAGTTTATAAGCTTTCTTTGCATCCTATTGGTTCGAATAAATGAGGGTTTTATTCTGCACGTAGTTCTTCGATAGATCGGCATTCTAGACTTATACATCCTCAGAATTCTATTATTTCTTTTATTATTTCAAAGTTCAATTTATCCTCGCCAATAAAATAGTTGTCGAGTCTTTGTGAAGCCTGCTGTTTGGGCAAACATCGACAACTTTCTTTACCTCTTACTGGGACTGTCATAACTAAACCATTGCAGCTTATTCATGGTGATGTATGGGGCCCTGCTCCTGAAGTGTCCTTTAATGGTGACCGATATTTTGTAATCTTTGTTGATGATTATTCAAGGTTTTATTGGTTATTTCTGGTAAAGAGGAAAAGTGATATTTATTCTGTCTTTGTTAATTTTCACAAACTGATTGAACGACAACTTAATACAAAGATTATTCAGTTTCAGTCAGATTGGGGAGGTGAGTTTAGAACAATTAATACTTATCTCAAAGAACATGGAATTCAGCATCGGATAACATGTCCTCACACACATCAACAGAATGGCACAGTTGAAAGAAAGATACGACATGTTGTTGATACAAGTTTGGCCTTATTAGCTCATTCTGCTGTTCCAAAAAGATTCTAGAATTTTGCTATGACCACTGTTGCTTACTTAGTGAATCGTTTACCATCTTATGTGCTCGGACAGTCTTCTCCTTTTTAGAAATTGTTTGGCAAAATACCTGATTATGAGTTTCTTCGAGTTTTTGGCTGCACCATATATCCCTTGCTTCGTCCATTTAATCAACATAAGTTTTCATATCGGACAACTGCTTATGTTTTTATGGGATATTCTGCTAATCAATTAGGCTATATTTATTTTAATCCTACAGATAATAAAGTCTATGTAAGCATACATGTTCGTGTTAATGAACATCGATTTTTGTACAACGAGGCACAAACAACTAGCTCTTCTCTTCTTGGCCGACCTGCACCGGACACGAATTCCTCCTCATGGTTAGTTCTCACAGCTGTTGTACGTACAACAAATGATTCACCAACTGTTATATCTTCAATCTCTACTTCTCAAACTGCTGCGATTTTACCCCTTTCCAATACATCGCCTATTCCGGATGTTGTTCTAGATTCAGTAATTACTTCTTCACCACCTGGCGATTCTAATATTGATTTACGGCACACTTCATCTCCATCTTTGCCAGCACCATCTGCACCTCCTCAACGCACCCATTCTATGGTGCTTAGAGCAAATTCGACGAAAAAAAATTTGCCTATAAAACAGCTGTTCAGTCTACTTCACCTAAACCTATAACAGAGCCTACGTGTTACACAAATGCTCTTAAACACCTAGTTTAGCGTGCAGCTATGAGTGCAAAACTCACCACTTTAATTCAACATCAGACATGGGAGCTTGTTCTGAAACCTTCAAATGCCACTGTTGTTGGCTGTAAGTGGGTTTTCAAGGTAAAACATAATCCAGACGGTAGCATCGAGCATTGCAAAGCTCGGTTAGTGGTAAAAGGCTACAATCAAGTTGAAGGGATTGATTATGCAGTAACTTTTAGTCCAGTCATTAAACCAACAACAATCCGAATGGTTTTGTCCATTGCTATTTCTAAACAATGGCAACTTCAACAACTTGATATATCCAATGCCTTTCTTAATGGGTATTTGGCAGAAACGATTTACATGACTCAACCTCCTGGATTTAAAGATGCTAGATGTCTGGATTTTGTTTGCAGGTTGAAAAAGTCCATCTATGGACTCAAACAAGCTCCTCGTGCATGGTTTCAGCGCCTTAATTCTTATTTGTGCAGTCTTGGATTACTAATTCTCATACAAATTCTTCGTTGTTCATCAAAGAACATAAAGGTGTAGTACTATACATTTTACTCTATGTTGATGATATAGTAATTACTGGTAGTTGTTCCACTGCAATTTCAGATTGTATTCAGAGGCTTTTGAATGAATTCAAGCTTCGGGATCTTGGTGATCTTCATTATTTCCTTGGAATAGAGGTACATCACCAATCATCCGATATCATTCTATCACAGCAAAAATATCTTAATGATTTGTTACTTGCCACGAAGATGGATCACGCATCAGCTGTCAAAACACCAATGGCAACCACTTGTAGCTTACAGCTTGATACTGGTGAACCTATGGTTGATTCCAATCTTTATCATCATACTGTTAGCGCCTTACAGTATGCTTGCTTAACGAGATCGGATCTTGCTTTTACTGTGAATAAACTTTGTCAGTTTTTCTCTGCTCCCACAACTGATCATTGGGCAGCCTGTAAGCATGTATTGCGTTATGTCAAAGACACTATAAATCATGGATTATTTATATCATCTTCAACTCATACACAATTACAAGCATTTTATGATGCGGATTGGACTGGTAACACAATGGATTGACGTTCAACAGGTGGATTTGCTATTTATTTTGGTCATAATTTAATCTTCTGGTTAGCTAAGAAGTAACCTACAGTTGTTAGGAGTTCCACAGAAGCTGAATATAGAGCTGTGGTGAATACCACTGCTGAACTGATTTGGATTCGTTCTTTCCTCAATGAGTTACATCAACAAGTCAAGAATCCGACCATTATTTGGTGTGATAATATTGGCGCATCATATCTTGCTGTCAATCCATGTTTCAAGGCACGAACCAAACATATAGAAGTTGATTTCCATTTTGTTCGTGAACAAGTTAAGGCTGGCAACATTAGTGTTCAACATATTTCTTCAATTGATCAAATAACTGATATATTTACCAAGCCTTTGAGCACTACCCATTTTCGACAGCACAAGAATAAGCTCCGAATCCTTTGTCAGAATTCATAACTTGAGAGGGGGTATTGGAGATAATGTTTATTTGAATATAAGATTAGCTAAGATAAGTTAGTTTCGAATGTAATCGTAAAGCTGTATTCCTTAGTTTTAAGATCTCCTCTGTGTATTTAAACATATGTATTTGGCATCTGTAATTATAATTAAAAACCCAATACAGAATACAGTTGATTCACTTTAATGGCCTTATGTATAGATCTT
>CANYBF010385576.1:0-17236 GCA_948192965.1 Dalechampia spathulata
AAGAAATTGGAGTGAAAGATAGATCACATAAAGAAGTTAAAGTGTTGAAGAGTTGAATTGATGTTCTAGGTAAGTTTAAGATGTGTTTTGTTGATGATTAAGGTATGGTAATGGGTTAGGATGATTGGGGAGTCATTTGGAAGTGTTTTGGAGTGATTTTTGGATGCAGATTGGACTAGAACTCTCGGCCACAATCGTGGAGTTGATGCCATGATCGTGACAGTAGGTTTGCAAAATTCCAGCTTAAGTCCACGATCGTGGAGTTGATGCCATGATCCTGACAGTAACCTTCAGTATTCAATAGGCGATATTGTAAGAAATGTTTAAAGGCCTTATTGAATGAGTTTTTCAACATGTCATATACCATTGGAAAGCTTTTTAAGTCTAGTTTCCAATGGTTTTAAAATTATTTAATTTAGAGGTCATTTGTCTAGGAAAATTGCTTGTATTTAATACAGGTAGAACATGTATGTTTGATGATGTAATAAGAATGTGTATTGTGATATATCAGAGCAAGTGTTCTATTTGCTAGAATTTATTGCATATAACGGAAATGATGGATGAAGGTATAATCATATAAAAAAAAGAAATAAAACAAATACAATGAAGAGATAGATCCCTGGTAGAGTAATAAATGAATTCCTTGTTTAGGGAGTTTATTAATTGTTCTACGGGAGCATGTTACGCCGGGTCCGGGTGTGACATTCCCTCAGAGAATGATTTGAACTCGAAAGAGTCGCAAGGGAGTTACCACCAGATGGTTCCGGATTGGTCCAATCGACTTATAACATGAGTGCTAGTTAAACTCTTCAGAGATTGGGTTTGGGTGGTGGAGATCTACTCCTAGGTAGGCAAGCATACGAGCGTATATGTAAACACACAGTGTGGCATATGATTTGGCATTGCAAGGTTGCACGTAGAATGACATTTAATGATATATGGCATTTGGATGGCATGGCATGCAAAATTGTGATAAAGTAACATGGCATATGCATGACATGTGAACGTGAATGACATATCATATGCATGATATGGAAACCTAGCATGACATATAGGCATATAATCATGGTAAATTGCGTATTGCATTATGCGTTAATGTTTTGGATCGTATTGGCATTGGGCATATGCATGGTGTATGAAATGGGTGGCATGGCATATGCATGATATGTGATATAATGTATGGCATGGTATATGCATATCATGTGAGGGTGTATGACATATCATATGCATGATATGTGAATATGATGTATGACATGGTAGATGCATGACATGGCATAGTGGATGACATACCATATGCATGGCATGTGAAACGATGTATGGCATATTATGTGCATGATATGTGAGGTGATATATGGCATGGCATATGCATGAAATGGCATAATGAATGACATACCATATGCATGGCATGTGAAATGATGTATGACATAGCATGGTAAATGACATACCATATACATGGCATGTGAAGTGATGTATAGTATGGCATATGCATGACATGGCATAGTGGATGACATACCATATGCATGGCACGTGAAGTGATATATGGCATATCATGTGTATGACATGGCATAATAAATGACAAACCATATGCGTGGCATGTGAAATGATGTATGGCATGGCATATGCATGACATGGCATAGTGGTGCGTATGTGAATGTGTATTCAACATGGTATATGTTGTGGCATACGATATGACATACGATATGGCATATGACGTGACATGATATATAACATGTGAAATGGCATACACATGCATGGTAAATTGCACGTATTTTTGTATTGCATATTGGCGTATTTATATGTATATGCATACGAAATATAGTATGTTATGGCATGACACATGCATGGAATGGCATAGTAGTGTGTGATATGGCATGTTACATGGCATGTTACATGATGACATGGTATATTTTAGCAAATATACACCACAAATAAAAATTTAATAGCTGGTGAAAAGAATCAACGAATTAGGGGATTTTAGGGGGGATTAATTATTACAAGCCAATAATAAATCCTATCCTATTACATAAATGTCCTCGCATACAAATTTTGGGACGTTAAGTAACGTCCGCTCCTCCTCGGGCACTATTCCTCCTCGAGTTGCATGATCTAAAAATGCACGATGGATAATATGCAAAAATAAACAAATAAATTCATTAGTAGCAAATGAATTTAGGATTTATTTGACTAGTCCAATGCTATTTAAAAGCATGAACCAAGAGTAAAAATCCAGTAATTATTTGGCAATAATTGTATGAATTAACACGAGCGGGATTGTGAAAATTAATTTTTATAAAAATAATTTTAAGCAAATTTATTTTATTTGATAATGGAAAATTAAATTGGAGGGCTAACATCACATAAAAATTATTGGAGATAGCCACTCGACTGATTTAATTCCAATCCTTTCAAAAACTCCATTTATACGAGTAAAAATGGCTTTTTATTGTAAAAATTAATTTTGAGGCCAAAATTAATTAAATGTATTTATTTTATGATAGATCCAAAATACTTGAGCCACTGTAAAGCATCAAATACCACTGGAAAAATCAAAATGTGTCAAAAATACAATTTGAAATACAGTTTTTCTAGAAAAATGTGAAGTATATGCATCGTATATAGACCTATATGCGCCACACATAGGCTGTATGTGGCGCACATAGGTAGACATGTGGCACACGTAGCCTATGGATTTGGAAAAAAATTAAATCTGTCAGTACAGAAACAATCTACAGATAAAAACATGCAACTTTAATGAAGACAGTACCTCATTTTGAGCTCGGATCGACCTCCGATTTGCAATTCAAACATTTAATTAGGAAATTAAATGAAATAATTAATTTTAAGGCTAAAATCAATTAGATCTGAGTAATATTTGACAGATCTAGAACCCCAAGTGCATGAAGAAGCTACTGGAGTTACTGGAAAAATCAGATCCGAAGCGGATCGGGTGAAAAATGACTTTTTCTATGAAAATCAGGATCTATGTGCACCACACATAGCCTGTGTGGCATACATAGATGGATATGTGGTGCACATAGGTTGAAAAATAGAAGAAAAATCAAGGATTTTTAAGCAAAAACCCTAGATCCGACCCCGATCTAGGCAGATTGGAGCCCGAAATGCATTTTTGCTTCGTGGATTTGCATCCAACTCAAGAAAAATAATTTTAAAGTTAACATTATTCTAGATCTGACATGTTTATGGCATATCCATGATAGCCAAGGCATGGGGAGGCCTTGAATGCCATTGGAGTAGCTAGATCGGGGGAAAAATTAATAAAAAATAGGAGAAAAATAGCAATTTCTTTAAAATTTGGGGCCTATATGCATAGCATATAGGCTTATGTGCACCATACATGAGCTACATGTTGCACACATACGTGTATATGCGCCGCATATACCTCAAAAATAGTAGCAAAATGGAAGAAAAATGAAGAAAATGGAAGAAATTACCTTGTAGCAAAGGCTTTCCTTCTTGATCTTCACTCCAAACGTGCTTAGGGAGCCTAACTAGAGCTAATTTGTCTCTAAATTCTTAGGATTTAATTAATTAAGTATTTGATTAATTTTGGGAGAATTTTGGCAGAGTTTTGGCTTGCCTTAAAGCAATTTTCGGACCCCTAAAATTGAACCCCAAGCTCTATATTTATAGAGCTGAATTAGGGTGTAGTAAAATTGTAATTCTTGGCTTGGATTTGAAAAATTCAAAGGCTATGTGCGCCACACATAAGGCTATATAGCCTATATGCTGCGCATATAGTGCTATATGTGCAGCATATATCCTTTTAACCCGTCGCGTGGGGTCCACTGTGGCTGCATAGGGATGTGTTCCTTATGCCCTATAAGCATCATTTTGTGTGCCAAGGCATTGTGTAATGTGGCATACATCCGATTTGTCACATCCTAGTTGAGATAGTATTTTGATATGCATTTCTTTTATAAATATGTAATAGTGAATGATTGAATATGATGCATGAATGTGATAACTTGATAATTATGATGAAAGTGCATTATGAATAAAGGAATTCCATATGATATGGAATTTATAGAGAAAATGAAAAAAAATGAAAGGATATTTGATAAAGTCGAATATACAAGAAAGATGTAAATGATGCCTAAAAATAATTATGAAAGTGGGGGCAATTAACTGGTATCTAGAAGCCACTTGTCTATGTGTAATTAAACTTTCCTTAAGCAAATATATATATATATATATCTAAATATCTTTAATAACAAGTTGGCCTTATCTTATTAGCCACTTATTTTCCTTCTCCTTTGTTATTTTATGTTCTGCTCCTTTTCCTTCTCTTTCTCCTTTTGCTTCTTCTTCTTCTTCTTCTTCTTCTCCTTCTTCTTCTTTTCTTGTTCTTGACCTAACTGAAAGCAATATTATAGCAATTAAAGGTAAGGATCATGCATAGCTTTTGGATTACATGTTTTTTTTGGTGATTTATATGCTTTACTCATGTTTTCTTTTTCTTCTCTTTTCTTATTCATGCAAACCTAAACTTTTAAAAGATTGTGATCTAAATCAGAGGAAGCATGAAGTAAAGAGTATGGTTGTTTTATTTTGTTCCTGATGATATTAATTTGTGTTGATATGATGTTAAAGAAGAAATTGAAGTAAAAGATAGATAATAAAAAGAAGTTAAAGTATTGAAGAGTTAAATTGATGTTTTGGGTAAGTTTTGGAAGTGATTTGGAGATGATTTGGTTATGATTATGAATTAGGAAGCTTAGGAGGTGTTTGGGTGCTTAAATAAAATGGTGACAGTAATAAACTCGGGTCGAGTATGGTTCAACTCGAGTCGAGTTTGCTGCTGGAAACCTGACTCATATAGGCAGCAGCAAACTCGAGTCGAGTATGGTTCAACTCGAGTCGAGTTATATGCTGGAAAAGTGAGACCCTTAAAAATAGGAACAAACTCAAGTAGAGTAGAGGTCCACTCGAGTCGAGTTAACTCTTGGTAAGGAAGAATAAGTAAAAATCATAAATGAGACAGTGTAACCAAGTCACGTATAGTGATACTCGAGTCAAATTTACCTCTTGAAATGAATTAAAGGTGATAGTAAAATAGACATCAATGTACTCAACTTGAGTGTGAAGCTACTCAGGTCGAGTTCAATTCTGGAAAATGAATTTTAAATGGTAAAATGATGTCTTATCTTATTAACATGTTAGATACTTGCATATTAGAGTTCACATGAAGCATAAGGTTGAAATCTGTATATAAATTGTCTCTTTTATTAAGTATGGATATTTTGTAATGTTATAGGTGGTGAAGATTTGCAAGTACCATCAAAGGGTTTGGATAAGAGGAATTCCATTGCAGGTTTATGCTTTCCTTTTCATGACCTTACCGCAGGTCTTCAACTGATGGTCATATGTTTAAATGTTTATACTATGCTTATGATGAACCCATATAGAGTCCTTAAATGATATGATTCATTTGACTACTTGGAATAGTAAAGAATGAGTTTATGTTATGAATGGTATAGTGTGATCATAAATGCATCATTTATGCATCATATCATGAAACATCCATACTTCGAGCATGCAAAGATTATGATGACATGACAGAGAAGTTATAAGGTGGAAAAGAGGAAGGAAAAGAGATGTTATAGAAAAAGAAACGTACTGGGTCATAGAGTTAATGGATTCCTTCAAGGAATCACACAGTTAAATGGCCTCCTATGGGAGATGAGGTTCATAGAACCCTACAGTTCTATTGATAAATGGCCTCCTTCGAGAGATTAGTACCGGTACCTACAGGGACCCAATACGAAAAGGAAATGCATAGCATGGTTTCATTCTCAGAGCATACATTGTTATCCACTTATGATGATGTTTTGTATGACGTTTCATGGAGGAAATGAGGTTATAATGTATTGAGAATGGTAAATTATGGTCACAATGTATTGAATTATGTATGTGTTTAACAATTGAAGAGTAATACAAAGACAGTAAGTTATGCCATTAATATACTATTTTTCATTGGATTACTATTATTCTTTTCAAGTGTTTATATATGATTTAATTGATGTTATTTATTCATTTTATAGCACCACTGAGTTTTATACTTAGCGTTTGTCAATTGATGAACGCAGGATCTAGTTCGATCGTGGAGCGATAAGAGTAGCTGATCTACAGTTGGCTAAGGTCGGGTCTTTCATAAAGCCCTATCCTAGACGCAGGCTGGACTCGTCCATATACTCATTTGTGTATATGTAAATATGCAACTTATTTAAGTTAACCTTAGTGGTAGTAGTAATTTGTAATATCTTTGTGTGTGGTATTATATTGGTATTATGATGATATACTTAAGACATGTAGAACATGTATGTTTGATGATCCAATAAGAATGTATATGGTGTATTGATAATCCATATGGAATTATGAGTGTTCTATTTGTCTGAGTTGTTTTATGGATGTGACTTAAGTAAATAAAAAAAAAGTAAAACGGGGGCAAAGATAGATCCCTTATAGAACAATTAATGAATTCATTGTTTGGGGAGTTTATTAACTGTTCTACGGGAGCATGTTGCACCGAGTCCTGGTGTGATATGATTTGGTCCCGAGAAGGTTCCTGGCCAAACATCTTCACTATGCTACATGTGTAGCATATAGTACTATATGCTATGCATATAGCATTTTTGACCTATGCGCTCCGCCCCGTACGAGCAAAACGGGATGCATGCCATATGTCAATAGAGATACAAATGACATTTTGAGTCACTTTACAGTTTTAAGTTTTGCCAAATTCGGCCCTAAACGATGAGTTCCACTAATGGGCCCATTTCAGGCCCACAATGCTATATGGCCCAAAATGTGGCATTTAGCGTGCCAAGTGTTATGCCTAGCATAGGCAATATGTAGAATGTGTTTTGTGCATATAGAACACTCAGAGTGGGTTGACAGTGGTGGTGGGCCCACCAGTGCCTTCGATGGGCCCCATAGTGCAATGGGCCCTGAAGGTGGCATTTCGGATGCTAAGTGCTCTACCTTGTATAGGCCTGTGTGAAATGTGTTCTGTGTGCACAGGACACACATAATGTTCTGTGTGTACTAGGGGTAGCGGGCCCCATTAGTGCCTTTGATGGGCCCCACAATGCAGCAGGCCCGGGTTATGGCATTTGGCATGCCAAGTGTTTTACCTTGTGTAGGCAACATGTTATGCATTCTGTATGCACAGAATACTCAGAAGAACAGATAAAGGTGGTAGGCCCCACCTGTGTACTATTTTGGGTGAATAGTGCCAAGTGCCCAAAATACAACATTTTGCATTCTGTGTGTTCTGCCTCGCGCAGGCAGGAATAAAGTATGTTCTGTATGCATAGAACACTTAGAATAAGCTAATGAGGGTGGCAGGCCCCTACCAGACGTCGTAATGGGCCCCATAGCACTATATACCCAGAATGTAGCATTCTGCATGCTGTGTGTTCTGCCTTGCATAGGCATAAGCAAAATGTGTTCTATGTGCACAGAATACACAGAATGGGCCAAAAAGGTTAGCGAGCCCCACCAAGTGCCATGGTGGGTCCTGCCAACTGTAATGTGCTTTGAATGTTCAGAACATTCAGGGGAGGCCACAGAGGCATATGTGCATAATCGGGGTCGATATCGATGACTAATACCAAGCCGAATCAATAGATACCCAAAATTGAACGAGAGTGAAAAGTCAAAGTCAATAATACTTTATTAGATATGGTTCAATCCATGATGAACCTTATAAAGCTACCCAAATCATTTTATGGTTATGCATTGGAGATTATTGTTCATATTTTGAACAGAGTCTTATATAAATAAGTTGAGTTTACTTCATATGAGATTTTAAGAAATCTATGCTTTCTTATATGAAGTGTGGGGTTGTGTTGCTTATATGAAGAGGACATTATTAGATAAGCTTGAAGCTAAGTATGATAAATGTTATTTTTTAGGATATATTAAAGAAACCTTAGAATATTATTTATACCATACTTTGGAACAAAATGTGTTTATTTTAAAGCATATTGCCTTATTGAAGAAAGGGGATAATAGGAGTAGAGTTGAATTTGTTGAAATTCAATAATCATAAGTAAAGCAGATTAATTAGTTAATCTTACTGATGTTCTATATAATGTAAAAATAAAACTTGTAGAAACACAAGCTCTTAGATGCTTAATTAGAGCATTATATGTACCTAGGAGGTATGAATTCTTTATTCATGAGAATAAGGAAGTCTTATTAATTGAGAATGATAAGCTTATAGAGGAAGTTTTAAAAACTTTAAAATGTGACTTATGGTTGAAGGCCATGTAGTTTAAAATGGATTACATGTTAGAAAACCAAGTATGAACTTTGGTCGATCCACTTGAAGGGATTAAAACCTATTGGGTGAAAATGGGTCTTTAAAAATAAGACAAACATGAATGATAATGTGGTTACCTATAAATTTGCTTAGTTGCAAAGGCCTATCATCAAAAGTAATAAATTGATTTTGATAAAAGCTTCTTCTTGTAGCTATGCTTAGATCCAAAAGAGATAGATCAAACTTTTATTCTTTGTAAAGATTTATAAAGATGGATCAAGAAGGTTAATTGATCTTTCATAGTTGACACATAAGAGGAGAAAGATCATATGATTAGGATTCCATATGAATCTACAGTTAAACTGATCATGTATACTATGTTATGTTCTAGGCCTAATATGTCATTCTTATTGAGGGTCATAAGTAGATTCCAATCCAATTATGGTGAGGAACATTAGGTGACTTTTAAGAATATCCTTATGTACTTAAAAAGGACTAAGGATATGCTCTTAGTGTTTAGAGAGAGTGATTTGCAAATAAGTAGGTATACTGATGCCAACTATCAATCTAATATGGATGCTACAAATCATAATTAGGTTATATGTTCATGATGAACGGTAGTGCCATTGTTTGGAAGAGTTCTAAATAAGAAACTATAATAAATTCAACTATGGAGGTAAAGTACATCATTACATCAAATATAGCTAAGGAGGTAGTTTGGATTAGGAAGTTCATTCATGAATTAAGAGTGGTCCCTTGTAGTGTTGAACCTATCCTTTTATTATGTGATAACAATGGAGCTATAGCACAAGGCAAAGATCCTAGTTCTTATTAAGGCATGGACACAAAGCAAGCATGATAAACATGTAGCTTCAATGGATTAAAGTTTATATATGATTGGATCTAGTACAAATGGGAGTTTATTAATGTATATGCTCTAGAACATCATCTAAAGTTTTTAATTTTGAATTGTACATTTATTATTAAAAGGGAATTATTCATTATTTGGTGCAATATTTTCTTAATATTCATCTTTTCTTAGAGCATTAAACTAAATAATGAAATCTAAGATATTAGAACAATATAGGGAAATTTATAAAGAGTGTATAAAATGAGATTCTTATTGTTTACAACTGTTCAATGCCTAAATTATTCTTGATCATAATATGATAAGATTGGATATTATTAATGTGAATAAATAATCTCATGTTATGCTTCCTTTAGAGGTGATTCTCATTCACTATGACACAAGATGTCTAAAGTAAACATGTGAATGAAATAATATAGTACTAATTTATTAGAGACCTTGTTAATGAGATTTTATATGAATAATTAATCTATATCTATGAAATTATATCTCACTCATATTATATAAATGCCTTGCACATGGGTCATGAGAGGGTAGGAGTAAGCACATGATTTATATGTGCTTATGGATGGTGGGAGGAAGCACATGCAAGTCATATGTCAATAAGCATATGATATGCATATGCATATGACTTAATTAAACCTTAAAGCTAATAAGTTTTAATAAATATGATTTATTAATTGTAATTGGGTTAAACATTTGAGAAATAAAACTGCCTCCATTCTTCTTCCAAAATAAAAATCAAAGCATTTTTTATTGAACAAACAACTTGGCTTCCATTATTGAAGAAGAAAAATTGAATTCTTGTATCCTTGTTCTCTTCATTCATACTAGTCTCTTAAAAGATTAGTTTTAATAAATTTTTTACTAATCTTTTTCCTCTTACTTATGTGGATGGTTTAAAGATCTTTTAGATTGGGGATTAAAAGGTTTAATGTAACCTTTTTGATGGACAATAATGAAGGATATCTATAAGATGGCAAGTGTTACAATCTTTCTTTATGCCATGCTTCATCTTCACCTTTTCTTCGTGTGTTTTATGCAATCTGGCACAAAGATAGTACATGGATTTCATAAAATTTTTAAATTTTTCTACCATTATGTTTTACATAATTTATAGAAATCAATACATGGTATTAGAAATCAATACCTTATTAGTTGTTAATAACAAAAGTAAATTTAGATCTTTAGAATTGATCACTTGATCAAGGAGAAAAGTCACAATAGAAAAAAGTACATATTATTTCACAATTTAGATCCCTTTTTAAAAGTATTTTGAGAGAATTTTATTATATTATGATGACGAATTAACAATTTATTTCCTTTATTTATATATATAGTTAAATCAAAAAAAATATAATTATTGATAAAGGATATAACTCTTAGTGGCAATAATTCATTAATGATATAACCTTTAATGCTTATTTTTGATATTATGAGTTAAGTCAATATACCATTATCAACAAACTTAAAATAACTACTAGCACCATTGCTAGACCTAAACTCTTATCAAATTTTAATGATGATAATACCTCCAAATAATTCAATTTTTATCAAGGATTCATGAAAAAGACTAAAAAAATGCAAATAAAGAAAAATTAATGATATGAAATTAAACATATATGAGGGTGAGGCTTTTACCATGATCTAGAGTGAGGCTTACGACAGATGGCATCAAGAGCCTGCTTGGATTGAAAGTGTAGTCTTCTTGAGAGGCCACCTCGAGGAATGAGATGAACTCAAAAGGTTACAAGATGGAGTCGCCATTAGAGGGTTCTAGATTTGCTTCAACCGACCAATAGCATGAGTGCTAAGTCAAACTCTTTAGAGATGGGTTTGAGTGGTGAAGATCTATTTTCTTAGAGTTTCCAAATTGCATTGTACCATTTTAGTCAAATTAAGTGTTATAGGCAGGTGAGCATCCATAAGCATGAAATAAGCACATAATGCGATATAGCATGACAACAATCATAGCAAATGACAACATGGCAAATATGATATGGCAATCATTATAAATGAAACATGGTATATGCATGACATGTAAGAAGTGATATGGCATATGCATGGCATGTGAGATGAAATGATATAGGTATGACATGGAAGATGACATAGCATAAGCATGACATGGTATAGCATACATCATATGGCAATGATAAAGCAAGCATAGAAGCATAATAAGGCATAACAACATGAATAAAAATTTAAATAATGGCTTGGAGAAAGGTATTAGAAGAGATAGGGGATACACAATGAAATAAGGCTAAATCATACATGCCAGGGAAAACTAATAAAATAGAGGCTTATTCTATTATAAAAGATCTTCAATAATACAAAAAATCTGAGAAGTATGGCTACATCTCCTCGACTCGAGAAAATGACCTCAGACAGTATGAGCCAAAATGTACAATTGAAAAATGCAAACAAATGATATTAAGTAACAAAAGAAATGTTGGGATATGGTTGATCAATTGAATGCCTTATGAAAGCATGAATAAAGGATAAAATCCAAGAAATATGTCAGTAAAATTCATGAAATAAGGAATTAACATGAGTCAGATCATGAAAATAAACCAAATTTAAGCAAAATCATTCATAGATGTAATTGGAAGATTCTAAGATCATATATGACATCACTTAGAAACAAGTCAACATCTAATTATGGCTAATCATGTCAATAAATTCAAAATTACAATTAAAATGGTATTAATTGAATAATTAAGCCAAATTAAGTTGATTTAATAGCAAAATCAGTCAAATTGATCATGAAAATCAAAATTAAAAGACTATAACATCCTTAAGCATTAATTAGAACATGAACCAACATCCAATTTGACTTCAATCATACAAATTACAACTAAATTATGTTAGAAAAAACATTTAACTTGATTAATTAATTTTAAGGTCAAAATCAATGAAATTAGAATGATTTATGATGAATATAGATCATTAGGATCATTGTGAGATCATAAATGCTAGTGGAAACTTCAAAGAAACTAAAAATTGAAGGAAAAATGATTAAAAATGATTGAATTTATATCAATCTAGAGCATTACATACATTGCATCAATGTATACATGCATCTCACATAATCAAAATGAAGGTATATGCATTGCACAAAGTGATATGTGCATTGCATGAAGTGAAAAATAAACTACATCTGTTGTATATAATAGTATATACATCGCATGAAATCATTTGCCAAAAGAGGAAAATCATGTTTTTAGCCAAAATCCCAAATGCAAAAAAAATTGTTTGACTACAATGGATCATTTAAGTCATGAACAAGTTCTAAATGTTATTGTGGCATTTGGAAACAAGCAAAACCCACCAAATCAATGACATTCAAAGTGAATAAGGTAAAAGTGGAAGGAACATTAATTCACCAATGCTTAGTGGAGCTTAATCTTTCATTTCCAAACATGATTAGGGTTTGAGTGCAATGAATTAGTCTCTAATTACCTAGTTAAGAGCTTAATTAAGTGAGATTATATTTTGGTAGAGTTTTACCTTAGAATTTATTGTTTGGGGGGAGGGGTGCTTCAAATGCTAATTCCCAAAGGGTATTTATAAAATCCAAGAGGTAAGAAGCTAAAATGCATTAGCAATATGGGAAAAAGTGAAATTTTTAACTTCATACATTGCATGAAGTGTTATATGTGATGTATGAAGTTGAAAAATCACTTCATGTGTTGGCTTACATGAGCCATGAACTAGATGCTCCACATGTTTAAATGATTAAAAAGGCTATGAAACATATGTCTGCAACTTGGTTTTGATAATGGAAGCCTGTGCTAAGCCATATCAAGAAGGGAGAAAGTTCATAGCATATGCGCATAAAAAGGCCAACTTCATGTGCTACCTTGTATAAGCCAAAAACTAGATTGGCCATATGACCAAATGGTTTATGGCATTGCAAATAACATGTATGCAACCTAGATTTGAAAATAGAGTACTACACTTAACTGTACCAAGTAAAATCCAAAAATGCATATGCGTCAGTGAAAATCCAAGTTCAATAGTTTACCCCTTGATTAGGATCATTCTAGAATGATACAAATGAAAGTTGATAGAATGAGACCTAATATTAAAATGGATTTTCACTCAAAGTTAGTGATAGTACTTTATCAATGCTCAAGCTGAGGCTTATGATCAATGCTAAAGAAAGAAATATAATCCACTAAGGATAATCCATTAAGAATACTTATATTAAGGTGTGCAATTAATGTTGGTCGACATGCAATGCTCATGATGAGGCTTGCAACCTAATACTGCCACTTGGAGCCTGATGTTCAGGCAAAGTGAACAATGCTAATTGATGTGCACCCATTGTACCATTAGAAGCCTGATGCTTGGGTGAGGTGATCAATGCTCATCAATGTGTACCCAATTCTATCATTAGTAAGCTCGATGCTTGGGTGAGGTGATCAATGCTGATCGATATGTATCCAATTCTATCATTAGGAAACTTGATGCTTTGTGAGGTGATCAATGTTGATTGATGGTCAACTACAAGACTAATAGCTTTATTATAAAGCTTAAAAATCATTTGAAGTTTGAATTCAGATGCCTGCTACTAGGGTTTAGGAACCAAATCCTTGATTTTATGGTCGCTGCTGGATCGAGCGATCAACTATAGAACCTGGGTGATCTATTATTGGATCAAGAGTGAAAAAGTATTGGTTCTAAAGTGATTAATTGGTTAATTTATGCCTACACCATCAAATATATGTCTTATATCTCCAAAGATAGTATTTGGGATCCACTACTTGAGTAATACACTTTTTAGCCAATGACTTGACTAATAGTTAAAAGCTTGACTTAAATTGATCATTTGTAGGATCAATTTTCTATTTATGCCAGATATAGAAAAGAAAATTTTTAATGAAATTATAATTGAAATGGTTTTGAGAAAATATCTAAATTTTTGAGTATTAGTCAACTGAATTTTGATCAATTTTCTAAAATTTTCAAATGTTATGGGTGGTGAAAATTGGATTCATTAAGGAAAATAATCTTCAAAAATTATGAATTTTTTGAGTAAAGCTAAACCACCATAAAAATCACCATTGAAGATGTCATCATAAAAATTAGCATCATGCAAAGAAAATATACTGAGATAATATGGCATGACCTACGAGGCTTAGCCTCTATAAAAGGGAAGATCTATCCTTCATAATTCACATTTGTTAACTTTTGTGAAATCAAGTTTCTCTCAACCTAACTTCATAAACTCCCAACCACTTTAATGATGGCTAGAAATAAGATGCTATCTATACCTCACAATCCTGCCTTCATCCTAAGCTTCATGGTTAGCAAGTAGAACGCTCATGATATTTACTTTAAAGCTATTCTCAACCACCAAAATTTAGAATCCTTTACTTTATATTCATACTAATCTCGAGCACCACCAAAAAAGGTATGGATTATCAAAATTTTACTTATTTGAAGGTATTAAGGCAAGAAAACATGCTTTTGTTAGGGTTAGGCTTGAATTTAGGGTGTTTTGATCTTGGTATAAATAAGAAAATGGGAATTTCAACCATAAACCTCACTACATGTTTCTTATATAAGGTTATATACATCACCTATAGCAAAATTCTAATTTAATGCATGACATGAAGTATTAGATGCATCACATAATGCCTAGCAGCAAACTTCATGCATCATATAGAGTGTATGTGTGTCATATATAGCATAAAACAACATATAAAGCACTTGTATATCATATATAATAAGTCATGCATCATATATAATGAATTTTATGGTAAAAAGTCAATAGATTATTGCTGAAAATCAAAAGAAAAGGCCTTCTTTGAGAGTTTAAGCTTGTGGTCAAGCAAGAAAACATGTGTTTAGGGTTACATGCATGTGATTTTTAAAGATTGTGGTTTGAAATATGAGTTGAATACTTTGATTTGCAAAGAGAGAGGACCATAGTTTATGTCGATGGTGCTCGAAGGATACATGAGTGGTATTCATAACTCTTAGATGAGGTGCGAGAGTACATGGATTAGAGTAGATTTGGATGATATATCTTCTGCTATACTAGTGTGGAGAAGAGGAGTAGTCACTACACCAGTGATGGTGGAGAGGTAGATGGATTCTACACATACTTTCCACCTACCAATGGGCAAGGTTACTATAACCTATGGGATATTTACTAGGATTACATGGCTGGAGTATGGTGGAGTTTTGATTCAGATTGACATGAGATTGACATCCCCATACTGGTCTTTTGATATTATATAATATCTGCTAGGTATTGCTCCCATTGTGAGGAGTGGACACTACATCATCTACAAGTGCCTTCGAGAGAGCAGCAGAGATGCCAAGATTGACAAGATCATCATCAAAGAGTAGTATATTCACTACTTACTATTGTATATTTTGGGTTATATATTGTTTAGTAATGCCTATAACAACATCTACATGTCCATACTTTAAGCCTTATGGGATTTGACTGTAGCTAAGAGCCTTGACCGGGGTAGCACCGGTCTTGCTTTGTTGATGTATGGTTTAGACCTTTGTAGCAGGTACTGTAGATATAGGATCATTGGAATAATGGATGTTCATCTGATCATGTTAACCTTATAAATTGTGGCTTATGAGTTTGGGTTGCTTCCTAAAGTGGCGGTCTCGAGTAGGTTGCCTCTTAGCTTTCCTTGTATGCTTACATAGAGTGTTTAGTGTAAAAAGATAAAGATAGACTTAGATTTATTGAGGGAGCACCTTAATAAACTCACATGGGATCAGGTAAATAGGAATTTTATTAGTATAAAACTAAATAGAACTAGTTTAGAATATACCTAAGTAGGTAATTAGTGATTTTATTTGATGACTATTGGATGAATGTTGATCTATCCTAATTTATAGCATAACATGCCCCTTCATAGATATATTACATCAGGGGCCAACAAATTATATGGAACCTACCGCACCACCTTGGATGATGTTCTAGTCATCTTGTATCAATATTGACCTAGAGATTGTGACTACATCTAGGACCCTAAGGCATGGTGCCACATGGAGCATATTAGATTTGCTTAGGAACAGGCTGTCCACTATACATATATTTTCATGACATGAACAACATGTAGCATTATCTACTATGCATATCATGAAATGTATGTTATGTGCTTTACCTTTCACAAGAAAAATGTAACATGCTCTATATGTCCAAAACACCTAGGGGAAGCTCAAAGGCATGTGTGCAAATTAGGGTCCTGTATCAAGCAAAATCAATAAAAACCCAAAATTGTAGTGCATATGTGAAAAGTCAAGGCCAACAGGTTACCCTTGATTAGAACCATTTCGAGGTGACATAGGCAAAAGTCATCAAAATGAGACCTAATCACTGCATGAATTTTCACCTAAGGTAAGGGAAATATCTGATCGATGCTCATATCAAGGTGCAATTGTAAGAGTAGCATGCCCCGGACGCGGGAGCGCTGCACGCTGTTCGGCGTGAGATGCCGTGGTGCTTGCTCTCAATGGCGCAATTCCATAGTTGATTGTTCTTTAACCTAGAAAGATCACGTCGAGGTTATTAAGTGGAGTCGCCACCTAGTTTGTTTTGTCAATTCAATTGAACGGCTAGAAAACTAGGAAATAAAACCCGGGCCTTCCTGTGTTGGAAAGCGGCATGAATTTCTTCAGAGTTTGGGTTCGGGATTTTGAATTTATTAATGTTCCATTTTACTATGTTCACTTATTTAATTTTAATGAAAGCTCCTAAACATACAATTAGGTTCAAGTTTGATTAACATACTCTTGCATGGCATAAAGCATTCAAAGAGGCATACACAAATTATAAAGCATAAAGAAAGCGATAAAGTGCAGAAAATAAATGCAGGAAATAAAATGTGGGTATTTAAATACAACCCACCCAAAAATAATGAAAAGCAAATAAAGCAAAAATAAAACAATTTTGGTATTTAATAAAACCTAACCAAAATAATTAAATAAAGCAAATAAAGTCCTAGTTTTGGGCCCAAGGCCCAACTACTTTCTCCAGGATCCAAATGGGCTTGTCGTGATTGGGCCTCGGGCCCGACTAAACATCCATGCATACTCATCCTCCT
>CANYBF010385816.1:0-19917 GCA_948192965.1 Dalechampia spathulata
CAAACGTATAGGCATACAATCATCCTCATACGCATATAACACAATGTAAATCCACACATTGAAATGCACCTACGTACACCCATCAGTAATCATATACACACGTACACATGCACATACATCCCTAGATACATATCTACGTATACTCCTAGGGTCTCTAATGTGGGTGTAACATTTCAATTCATCAATAACATCATCATACAGACCATTATAGCATACATTTCCAATACATGCAATGCAAATGTAGCTATGCCTTACATTCTTTCTCATTCTCATTTCACTCATTCACTCTTGGTTTCCTATAATTGTGCACAGTCCTTTCGCACATACTGGGTCCCTGTAGGTACCGGTACTCATCTCCCGAAGGAGGGCATATAAACATGTGGTGCTTTGCACCCTTTTCCTACTGTAGGTCTCGAGACTCATCTCCTTTTAGGGAGGGCAATAACCTAAATGATTCCGTTAGGAATCCCATCATTATTTGACCCAGTATGCCCAGAGCTTTTAGCTCTGCTCTCATCACTCTCTTTCCTTTTTCCTTCCTTAGCTCCATGCATGCCATACAAGTATTTATGTATGCTTTATTCATGAACTATCCTTATTTCATCATAGATAAGTGATAACATGCATCAATTATTAGCATACCAACAAGAAATATCATTCCTAGACCTTCCTTAGGTCTCAAGGCAAGAACAACTAAACCAACACATATCGCATAAACTTGGCACAAACTTGGAGTCGAACTACTTCTATCAATCCTGTCACTACCGAGCACCACTTCAATCTATCGCTCTCAAACAAGCTAAAAGCCTAGAAACTCTAACTCTAATGTTTAGGAAATGTTTAAGAGGGTTAATGGTGAAAGAAAACTGAGTCAAAACATATAAAATATCTTTAAAACAGTCAAATTTAAGTCGCGTACGGCCGTATGAATCCTAGTACGCCCGTATCAAACTAAAACTCCTGATAAGCACATTTTCCTATGAGTTCACGTATGGCCAAACCACCCTTTGGTACCCCCGTATAGTCTCCAGGAGCCTAACTCCCTCAATTCCCCTATTTTAGTACACCCGTACGGTGATTCGTATGCCCGTACCACTCTCAAACCTCCTTCTTCCACTCTTCCTAAGCTCATACCCAACATACCTAACTCAAAATCAAGTATAAACACTTCTAAAACTTCCCTCACCGTATGCTAAACTCGATGTTCGCCCCTTATACTACGGAGATACCTCAATAAGGCGGTAACACCCTCACATTCGTCCTCATAACACAATAACACACGTCTACAGATACAATATCACGTCACTCAATCAATACACTCACCATCATCATATTCATGCACCAGTATTCACAAGACATTCACAAATCAAGGAAGCAATATCACATTTCAGTCATCCAACACATAGGCACATAATTACACATACACATACATCCGATTACTCATATGCATATGCATACATGTACATTCGCATACATACGGAGCAAACTACCAGGGTCTTATATGCGGGTATGAAAGTTAGTGACCAAATCATGCTTAGGGAGTACTATTCATTTAGTAAGTTACTATTCATTTGGTCATTTTCAATTTGAATTACTTTGTATTTTGCATACTATTTTGATGTATAATGGAATGCCTTATTGCCTTACATTTACATTATGATATGTACCTCTTTAATGTCCCTTAATAGAAGTATACGATCATGCATTTAAGGATTTAAAACAAAATTGCATAATGAATTACTTCGGTGATAAAGTATGCATGCATTTCAAGTTTATACACATTCTATCTCATGGAATGGTTCTTATTATGTAAATATTTTGACTAAGTAAATGACCTTCAAATTGAGTGATTCTTGAACCATTAGAAACTAGACTCAAAGATCTTTCTAATGATATATTATACACCTAATAATTCAATCGTTAAAGCCTCTAAACATCAAATTTATAAATGCTTATAAATTCTACCTAAATATCATCCAAAATGAGCATATTTAGAGCATGAAAATAGTGTGAATTTTTAGACTATGCATATGAATTTGAAAATTTGAGATATTTATACCATTTAAAACTAGATTCAAAGATATTTCAAATGGTATATTATACGTCATGTATCTCCAACGTTAAAGTGGTCAAAATGCAATTACCGTAAACTCTTAAATCTACCTTTTTGCCATTCGGTTTCGGTAAGTTATATACACTTAGTTTGCATGTCTCATTTATGGCATTTAATCACCTTAAAATCTTGCCATAATGCACATACATATACCTTTACATGTTACTCACATTACCAAATAATGTTTGCCAATATTCATGCACCAAAATACTACTTAAGGCAGCCATACATAAAGGCATACACATGTTGCCCCATTGATACCATTTTAAACATAACTTTTGCAATTTCATTCCAATTACCTTCAAACTTTATTTTCTTCATTCTAACATCATAATTCATCATTACCATACATAATCCAATGATTCAAGGCATCAAACAAAAAATTAAGGGTCATTTTACACAAGTGTAAAATTTGGGTAGTAAGCATTTTCAAGTATTTTTCTCATTTCTAACTCACTTCTCATGCATTTTACTTCATTTTCTTCATAATTTCTCACTTAATTCATATCATACACATCTAGAATAACATTATAAGAGTCCATTAAATATAAGTCACTTAGGGTTTTTACATAATTCAAATACATGCATATAACATTACAAAAATGCATCAAACATATGTATTCAAGCCTCCTTTTTCATCTTCCATCAATAATTCATCAAAAACTACACTTATTCTCCACTTTCCCATCATAGCCGAATCTCCCCTTGTAAGAACATAAACTCCAACAACCAATAACAAGGAATAAGAGCATATATATGAAGAACTAGGTAAAAACAAACTTAAAAACATAAATTTCATCAAAAATTACCGTAGGAATGTATTAGCTTTGAATTGGAAAAATGGAAAGGAGAAAGAGAGGAAGAGAATTCAAAAATTGAGAGGGGAGGAAATGAATTGCTAACTTAAGCTTCCTCCTTTACTAAATATTTATTTTCTTTTTAATTAATCAAGGAGTCAAGGAAGGGTTCAATCATATGGTAACACTTGTTACCATCCTATTGGTTCCTTCCTTAATTTCATTTCTTTTCTATTTTCTTTAATGATTTCTTATGATTTTCATTCCATACAAAGCATAGCACACATGTATATATTTTCATACATCCATATATACTTTTGATTTCCTAAAATAGCCCTCTCTTTAAATGAAATTACCAAAATACCCTTACTTTCAACTTAACTTATTTTTAATTCTCACTTCATTGATACTTTCTATTGTACATTCTAACATATACTTTCTCATCATATAGCATTTACATCATGCATAAACATTGCTTTTCACTTATGAATTTCACTTTTAAGGATCCTTTAAAGCATTCACCAAAAACATATTAAAAAGGCATCCTAGGTACATTTTTACTTCATTTCATGTCTCTCCTCTTTAATTTTCATGTCTAATGGAATTGCATTCATCCATAACACATTCATAACTTATGTTCCATATCAAAGAATCCACAAAATCATTATGCATTCATGCATTTCATGCATCATTCATTCAATCATTCTAAGTCATGCATAAAATACAAACACGTGAGGATGCTATAAATGCGGATGTGACAATTCACTAAATACTAAATTATCATGGAAAGTAATTTTATCCTTAAAATTTTCATTTCTTGAAATTTTTTAGTTCATAAATTGCAATTAGTTTTTTTTGCTCACTTCAATCTATTACATAATCTTACAAATTTTAGTTGCAAAGGAGATATAAAAAGGTTATGTTTATCTTTCTCTCTTTCTATCATATGAGAAGTAAACCTCCATTGTAATAAATATATAAGTCCCTTTTGATTTCTAGTAAAAGATTAGAAAAATATCCTTTAAAGGTTAAAGATGAAGTTAAGTGACCTATGATTGATCTAAATGATTTAAAAATGGGAAGATGAAAGAAAGACAAATGCATGAAAAAATAGTAGAAGTAGCAAGGAAATAGTAAAAGAAGGTTGAAGATGATTTCTTGAATTTCATGATGCTAATTGATAAGTAAACTTTCATATCTTTCTTTAGATCTCATTGCAATCTTTGAACTAATCTATAAGTCCCTTTTGATTTCTTGTAAAAAATTAGAAAAACATCCTTTAAAGGTTAAAGATGAAGTTGAGCGGCCAATGATTGATCTAAATGATTAAAAAATAGGAAGATGGAAGAAAGACAAATGCATGGAAAAATAGTAGAAGTAGCAGGGAAACAATAAAAGAAGGTTGAAGATGATTTCTTGAATTTCATGATGCTAATTGACAAGTAAAATTTCATATCTTTTTTTAGATCTTATTGCAATCTTTAAACTTCTACATGTTTGTATATATTGAATCATTTAATTATTACATATATTTAAATTTTTGTATAGTACTCATCTATTATCATCTTGTCATTCTCATATATTTTTGTAAAGAATTATGTTTTTGAGAAAATTTTCATACAAAAAAAATGAGATGTAGTTTCTCTCAATTATAAATAAAGAAAGAAAATTATTATTTATTTATTTTCTCATTTTGATTAAATATTTAGAAATATATTTCAATTTTAATGAAACAATTTAGATAAGTATCTTGATGGTATTGTTATCTTATTACAATTTATTTTAGGAAGGAGTATTTTCTTGTTATCTTTCTTTTGAAATTTTTAACAATCATTATTGCTTTTATTTAATCTAATTATTTATAGTTTTTATTAATTTTTTTATAGTGAATATGTTAAAGAGTTCAAGCATTTTTTTGGTGTTTGCAACCACACATATATTTAATTATCAAAATTTGAGTTTCTTGTTGATGGATCATTATAATATATTATGCTAGATTATTTATTACACAATGTATATTTGTTGTTCAAATATTAATGAAAATTTTTGTTATAATTTTTTCATATTATTTCATATCATGCAACTTACACTAAATCAATAATATATACATAAATGGAAATATTAATTTAAAGATGAAAAAATTATATTGATGATTTATTAAATAGTTACTCTTTATAAAATTAATGTTTTTTGTGATTTTTTTGGTTAACTTTATGTTAATCATGGAATTTTATGATAAAATCATTATAAATTTTTTTTATGTGATAATTAATAAGTGTCACTATAAATATAATTAATAATAAAAATATAATTTTTGTAATAATATTTATTATAATTAATAAAAAGTTTATGATTACCTTTATAAATGTAATAATTGTACCTAAAATTAAAAATGATATATGTGACATTAATAATTTTATCATAATTTAAATCATATATAATGCTAAAAAAATTTTATGATGATAAACAAGGGGTACATGTAACATAATAAAATATAAACTTTTATGACAATATATTATCATAATATTTAATACATGTAAAAATATATTTATATAACAATACAAAGTGTTAGTAAATATTACAATATATGAAAATTTTTTAGTACTCATGACAATATATATTTTCACTATTACTACAAACTATGACAACAAGAAATGTTGTCATTAATTCATTTCAATTTTCAGTATGGTTTGTAATAATAGTATAATTTATGTGATGTGTATTATATTATACATTGCACTATTAATTATAGTTAAATATATTTTGAGTGTCATATAAAATGTTATCATAAAATAAATATTAATATTAATATTAATAAATAATATCGTCATAATTATTATTAAGTATTTATCAATATTGTCACAGATGACAACTCATAGATAATATTTTATTATCACAAAAAATATATGTGACAACATTGTAACTTTTATGATAATGATAATTGTTATAAATTCACACTTCTCTTATGATGAAATTATTAACTGGATTGCAAGTTTTTATCTCTTATAATTTATTTGAATTTTTTATATTGATTTGATGGTTAAAAAATCATTTTAAAAGAAAAAAAAAGAAGAGTTTTATATACATATTTAGATTTTATTTTAAATTGGCATGTGGTTTAAAGTTTTAATGAGTAACACATCTTTATTCATTAATCTATTTCTTATTATCTTTGAAAATATCTTGTAGATTTAATTTTTGTGATGAATTTCAAATCCTATTGGCTTAAATGATAAGGGATATGAGGTTAAAAAATCAAGATTAATATCACTAATTTTTCATATTTAGCTATTTTATACCATATACCATTTTTATTGCAATTACAATCAATAGTATATAAAAATGATAGTTTCATGAGACTAATAATAATTTAAATGATTAATATTAACATAGCATAGATGAGGTATGAGCTAAAATTATAGTACATATAAGTATTGAAATATATCATTGTACTTTATTATATTTTAGGAACCTAGTTCTTTAAATATTTCAAGTGAAAGAGCTTCTAAATACATGATTGAATTGCAACAAATCATAATCACTCAATGTAGTGATATTTATTTATTGAAGTTTATCAATTTTATTTTGAATTGGTGTTAGGTTAAATCCGATCCATCACTCCGTAGACTAACTTGTAATTTGATAAAAGTAAGACCAATAAGTAACCTAAAAGAACAAATACGGCCCCAAAATTGTCAAATTAGAAAAGTGAAATGTCAAACATGGAACCGAAGTAGACCACACAAAGTATCTGCTGGCGCTTTAAGTGGACCCTATAAAATTAACGTTTTGAAAAATAGAGAAAAACAAGAAGCTAAAATGCCAGGTGTAACCGTCGATCTAAAACCCAGAAACTAATTCAAAAGAAAAAGCCATAAATAACATTTCTCTTCTCCAATATTTCATTTAGAAAACCGAAAAGTCTTCCCTCCCTCAACGTCTACCCCTATAAAATAAAAATATGTTATAATAAGAGAAAAACGACGCACTCCCCTCTCTCTTCACTTTCACTTTCTTTACTACTCCCAGCTCCTTTCTTTTTTTCAAAAGAAATAAAATTAAAAATTATAGTTTGCTTGTCTTGAAAAGTAAACCTTCGATTTGCATTTCAAAAGAAAACACAAGTATTTTCTGGGCTTCCAAGCAGCTGAAGAACAAGAAGAAGGTGGCGCATCAAATGTGATGGGAAGTGGACTATCCACCCTCTTCCCTTGCTTGAAACCATCAGTTGCTACAAATAATCGATCAGACCTTGTCTTTGCTGCTGAACAACACTTGGATGAAACCCTAGGCCATTCTTTCTGTTATGCCCGATCCTCTAACCGTTTTATTTCTCCTTTTCCTTCCGATCGCTTTGTCTCCCCTTCTAATTCTCTGCGCTTTTCTCCCTCACGCGCCGGCGTCTCCGCCTCTGCCGACGCTGCCACCACTTCCGCTGCCCGACCCGAAACTGCCTTCAAGTCAATTTCTGGTGCTTCTGTTAGTGCTAACACTTCCACTCCTAGAACTGTTCTTCAACTTGATAATATTTACGACGATGCCATTGGCTTTTCTTCTGGTGTTACTGGCGGAGGAGTTAAAAGCAGTATTGTTAACGTGGATGGCTTTGAAAGTACGGCGTCGTTTAGTGCTTTACGTTTACAACCGGTGCCACGTGGCGGTGAGGGATTCTTCATGTCTGGTCCTATAGACCGAAGTGCAGTGTCCGGTCCACTTGATGGTAACTCAGGTACCGATAATAGTGGCCGTGTACACTTCTCTGCACCTTTAGGTGGCATTTATGTGAAAAAGAAGAGGAGAAAGGGTATTTCTGGAATTAAAAAGGCTATATACCGAAATTTGTCGGAGAAGAAGCGTCCGTGGGTTGTGCCGGTACTGAATTTTGTGAACCGGAAAGAGAATCCAGGAAATAGTATAATAGCGGAGAAAGAGAGTAAAGAAGAGAGTGATGTGCAGTGGGCGTTAGGGAAAGCAGGAGAGGATCGGGTGCATGTGGTTGTGTCGGAAGAGCAAGGGTGGTTGTTTGTTGGGATTTATGATGGTTTTAACGGCCCTGATGCACCTGAGTTCTTGATGGGAAATCTTTATAGAGCTGTTTATAATGAACTTCAAGGGTTGTTTTGGGAAATTGAAGAGCCCCAAGATTCAACGGAGACAACAAGAAGCAATTTAGCAATGAATAGCGACATTACAATTAACCCATCTCTAGAGGATAACTCAAATTTAATTGGTGAAACAGAATCAAATTTAGTTCATGAAATTGTGGCTAAATCTAATCCATCAGATGATTCAACCAATGTAAGGACAAAAAGGGTAACGTTTCGATCAGAGGGTAGTGAAATAACACAGAGAAGACGGCTATGGGAATTTCTTGCTGAGGATGATATGGAAGACGGACTTGATCTCTCGGGTTCTGATAGATTTGCATTTTCTGTTGATGATGCAATTAGTGTTGGCAATGCAGGTTCTGCTGTAAGTAGAAGATGGTTACTGCTTTCAAAGTTGAGACAAGGATTATCCAAACATAGGGATAAAAAGAACATATTTCCGTGGAAATTTGGATTGGAAGGGAAGGAAGAGAAGGTTGAGAGTAACAGAGTGGAGGAGGAAAGGGTCTTGAAAAGAAAAAGGAAGGTGGGACCTGTGGACCATGAATTGGTTTTAAGGGCATTGTCGAGGGCGCTAGAGATAACTGAACTAGCCTACTTGGATATGACCGATAAGGTGTTGGATACAAATCCCGAGTTAGCCTTGATGGGTTCATGTTTATTGGTTGTGTTGATGAGGGATGAGGATGTTTATGTGATGAATGTGGGTGATAGCAGGGCTGTTGTTGCACAATTTGAACCTCAAGAGATTGGTTCTAGTATATGCGATAAAGAGCTGAGTATGGAAGGTGTTACCGAAAGTGCTGTTCAGCCGATGAGGTTGACCGCATTGCAGCTGTCTACTGATCACAGTACGAGCATCGAAGAAGTAAGCTTTTAGTTTCTGAAATCTATTATCAATTATTCCTATATTTATATGTTTGTAGGATTTATGTTGTAGTTTACAACTTTCATCATTGATGTTCAGATGATTATATTGGTTATTCTTGTACATATATCTAAAGTTAAATGTTTTTCGCTTAAATTTTGCAGGAATTATAGCTTTTGGCCCAGACTAATTTATTCAGTTTTTCCTTCAACAAGGATTTGCATTTAGATTTATCTTATATATAGTTTTAACAATTGAAAGATCATTTTAATTGATTTTAGAATAGAGGAATGTCTAAATTATTGACATGAGAAGGATTTTGAGACCATCTAGGTAACATGGATTTCCCTCATTGAGTATCAAGTTTGAAAAACGCTTTTCCTTTTCTCCATGTTGTACAGAAGTTGCAAATTTTTCTCATTGTTCCACAGCTTTTCTTGTCTCTGTATGGATGTCCGTGTTGTAGCGCTAGGTTTATGCATGAAGTTTATCTCTTGAACTACCAGCACCAGACATTTCACTTAGTGACTTCTTGTTTTGCACTTTTTTGGTTTTTTAATTGTCCACTAGTATTTGATTGTCAAGTCGGTGTGCTATAATTAAATTGAAGAAGCTTAATATAATAGGTGATACCACAGGAGTAGCTTTAATTTTCTCCAATAACCCATTTTTTGTTACTAACACTGTTGTGCGCTGATCTTTTCTTTTGGTACTAGTCTAGTTCTCTTGTTTGTCACTACTTTGACCTGTGGATGTTACTTGTAGTAATAGTTGCCTCTTTCAAATGGAAGATTGATGGAAAATGAGTTGAACCGTGAAAGCTGTGTTATACAAGTACTTGTGCTTGGTTTAGAGGAAAAATGTTTATATTGAGTTGTTATCACTATTGTTTACCTTTCAATTGTTTTGAAACCAGACCTTCAATTTGTTAACTGACAAATGCTACAGTCCTGTCCTGAATTATGTAAGATGACAATCTTTATTTGTATTTTCGATGATTCTGTAGATTTTTATCTATTATTTGAAGCTTACTTGGGGAGTTTACCTTTCAATAGCTTGAAGCTTCCTCTCCTACATTCGTTCTAACTATTTATTGTTTTGTTCTGTTTTTGAGGATGAAACTACGCTGCAATTTCCTTGTAAGACATGCTTGGATGCTTCCTTTGTCAATGTCCATTTGATTGGACTGTCTGTTACATCTATTTCCCATTCCTTAGTTGTTGTAATATAATCCTTTTGTACTCAAAACTTGATTGAATTCAACTGGTGCGATTTTACCCCATCACGTAATGTTGGGTTTGTGCAATGTTGAATCTTTTTGAAATCAACTATGTATGGATTCACTGTTGGATCATTTTTGTTTCATTTTATCTTTAATATAAAGCTATTTAACAACTAAATTTGTGCTTGTTTTCTTTCAACTAGATACATGATTACATGTACTTCTTGAGCGTGGATGTTTTTACATAGGAAGTGTTTGGTATAAGCTAAGGATTGTTCTTGATAAATATAGTTGTTCAGCACATTGTTTTAGCTATCGTGCAAAATTTGTTGTCCATATATCTTTTCGTTCTTGATGCTTGCTAAATTTAAATCCAATTCTTTTATGGTTCATGAAACTACAGTTTTTTCTCACTACATTTCTATTGAAATCCCAGCCGTTATTTTAGAATGAAATTGCAATGGAGATAATTGTTTTGATGGCAATATTATTGCTGATAGTTTTTTATGTTCATTGAAAGATGCTCTTATATTTATATTTCTGGTTTTGTCTTATGCATACTGAACTACCCTGGTAACCCCACCTCTTTTTTCTCTTTTTTTCTTTTTCGGGAGGCTAATATATTAATTTTAATTTCTATATGATGATTAGATTGCATTTAAATGTTTTCTATATATTATGTATTAAATATGGTTACCAAAAGCTTAGGAATGATAGATCGAAGAGGCAAAAACTGAATTCCTGAGGTCCACTGCTGCTTCTGTCAGTGATAGGAATGTGCTATTAGACCTATAATGGTTCTTGAAAAATCTGAGAACCTTTTTATAAAGTGAGCACATGATATTTCAAATTTGTGTTAGCATTGGTATTGGAACTTCGTGGTTCTTTGCAAATGGTCTTTGCTTGGACCTTGGAAGGGTTAGCATGCTTGGACAATTTTATTTTCATGTCATGTGCATCATGAATTTGATGCAAATGCAATTTATATTAAAAAAAAGTAAGAATGCTGTGTGCTTGTGCAAGTGCAATTACTTGTATCTGATGTCGACATGTCAACTTTTGTACCAATTTTTTTAATATTTATATTAGCCAGCTTTCTGAAAGTGTTTCTGATGCTTGTACTTATTGAAAATTAAGCTATGTGTTTTACTCATGCAGGAAATCTTAAGAATCAAGAATGAACACCCAGATGACAGCCAATGTATTGTCAATGATCGAGTTAAAGGTCGTCTAAAGGTTACAAGAGCTTTTGGGGCTGGATTTCTCAAACAGGTTCTTTAATTTTGCTTCATGAACTAGCAAAGATTTACTTAAACAAAAGAATGTCATTTAGTTGACATTGCGGAATCAACTATCTGGAATTGTGCATATTTTGTGAAACATTACATGATAAGACATGGTTTGTGCAAATAACTTATGGGATATGCGGTAAATAACGTGTAAATGGCTTTTTTTTAATGTGCATAAAGATTAGGTAGATATGTCCACACGTACAAGCAATAGCACTCTAAAGCTACTTGAAGTTGTGAGCTTTTCATTTTGTTCATTTATTGAATTTCATGAGGCTTTGCAGAGTAATGTGTTATAGATTTATATTATATTCATAGCGATTTAATTTTCCTATTTTTATTATTACTATTAGTAGGAAGTTTATTTTTCATAGTGTTCCTATTTTAGTTTAGTACCTCATTAATAGAATTTCTTGTCTTACTATTAACTATCTTATTAAATAGGGAATTTATTTGTGGTAGGATTTCCTATTATAATATCATTAGATTTGGTAAGGTTTCCTTAGTATATATGCCTTTGTATACAAGTGATAATATTATGAACATAAAATAAGAAGAAAATTATAAATCAAGTCTTACATTTCAAAATCAAGGAGTTCTCACGGAAATGGAACTTGGAAGTTTCTTGGGCTTCCTCCGTTGAGCACTTAGTCTATCTCATCCATCCAATGACCCGGGATCATAACAACTTGGTGTTAAGAGCCCAACAAGGGTAATTGAGCCAACTTCAAGAGGAGATGAAATTTTATTTTCAACGACATGAAGCTAGATGGCAAGGAAGTAGAACTCAACTTGCAATCATCATTATTATTAGTCAGTTGTGGAGGTACTGAAGCTTCTTAATGATGATCAAAGGCAAGATCAAGAAGGTAGTGGCAAAAGCAACAACCATCAAAATTTCATGAACCAAATAGGAGGAAGTATAAACCCCTGACCCATCGTAATTGCCTTTTTAAGAAAGGTCAATTTGAAGACAAAAAAGCTGAAAAAAAAATCCGGAGAAGTCTAATTGTTATTATAAAAAGAAAATTTTAATGAAGATCATCATGATGAAGTTAAGGAAAGTAATCTCATTTTCCATGAAAAGAGTCTACCAATATATAGTTGAAGAGGAGCCATCTATAAAGGGAAGTTTGAGTTTGTTAAGATGCTGAAGATGGCAGTGATGTTTCATGTTGGTTCTAATGATATTATTTCTGTTGATCCTAGTGGTTCAATATTCAAGCTTGAGGACAAGCTCGATCTCTAGGAGGGAAGTAATGTTACAGATTTATATTATATTCTTCCTAATTAGAGATTTAGTATTTTTCCATTTTTATTATTACTATTAGTAGGAAGTGTATTTTTGATAGTGTTCCTATTTAAGTTTAGTACGTTTTCCTATCTTACTATTAGTTACCTTGTTAAACAGGAAACATATTTCTAGTAGGATTTCCTATTTTAATATCATTAAATTTGATAGAATTTCCTTTCTTAATGGTCAGTGTTCCCCTGTATAAGAGAGACTATATTGTGAAATAAAATAACCAGAAAATTATAAATCAAGTCTTAGATTTTGAGATTAAGGAGTCCTCTTGTAAATTGAAATGAATGGTTTGTAGAGTTCCTTGCAATGAGTATTCAGTCTATCTCATCCATTGTAATGATTCAGGACCATGACATAATCGCAATACCATATCATGTGTAGTACTTGATGTATTTGCTGCCAATCGTGCACTGGAATCTTTTTGGGGAAGCTGGGAGTGGGATGGAAGGCCTAAATTCAACATAACTCTGTGGTACAAGTTGGACTGTTAACTAATATATTTATCAATATTTTTGCCAAGCTTTTTAAGAATAGCAAAAGAAAAAAGAAAAAAAGAGCAATAATAATTTGTTAATACTCAATTCGTTCTGCATTGACAATGAACATGGGTTTGAGTCTTGGATCTGCTCAATTTGTTAACATTTCTGTTTGTAGTTCAACATATTTATAGACTCGACCACATTTAAAGGAGTGAGCTCATTTTATGATGTATCATGTGTTTCAGTATCGTAAAACACTATAATGGTAATACATAACTATTCGTTATACTTGTGGTTGCAGCCCAAATTTAATGATGCACTATTGGAGATTTTCCGGGATGAATATATTGGCACTGCACCTTACATATCATGCTTGCCGTCTTTATGTCACCATCAACTTTGTCAAAGAGATCAGTTTCTAGTGCTATCATCTGATGGATTGTATCAGTACCTGACCAATCTGGAGGTGGTTTCTCATATTGAGAATTTCATGGAGAGGTGTCCTGATGGAGACCCAGCGCAGCACCTGATAGAGGAACTTCTTTCTCGTGCAGCAAAGAAAGCTGGTAAAGCTGGTTATTTTTTGTGAATGCATGGCTTGGTATATGGAAAAATGCGGATTAGCATTCAAGTGATGGAAAAATTTGGATTAGCATTCAACTGATGGAAAAATTTGATCCAAAAGAGAGAAAAAATTAACCATGGCATGCAACATTGTACCCTATCCAGTTAATGGTAGTTAAGGTCGTACACAGGTCAATTAAATGGACCAAGTATAACATTTACTTGGCCAATCTTCCCTCTAGGAGGCTTCTCTTAGAGTGGAGATTGACTTTTCAATTTCTCAAGATAATATAAAGCCAATCACAAGCTGCCCTTAAATGGGTTTGAGGACATTTAGTGCTACAAACTTCATTCTCCAGGTGTCCAGTCCTGGGCATGCAGGGTGCGCGCTAAAATCTTTTGTACACTAGTTGGGTGAATAAAGTACCTGATTCTTTAACGAACTGGGAAATACTCCATCATGAATAATGATCTTCATCTTTTGAAGTGGAGTTGGATCCGGTGTTATACCTGAATAATAGTTTAAGAAATTGCGAAAAATGACTGATTCTCTTCCCCTTCTTTATCGACTCTTACTTGTTTTAGTTGATTTTCTTTGATCGTCTTTTAAATCTGATGCATCTGTTGCATCTGCTGGTTACTTACAGGGATGGATTTCCATGAACTACTAGACATCCCTCAAGGAGATCGCCGGAAGTACCATGATGATGTTACAGTTATGGTGATTTCTCTTGAAGGAAGAATTTGGAAGTCATCAGGAAAGTACCTATAGAATCTTGTTACTTTATAATCTGAACCGGCAACCACCTCTATAAAATGAAAGTGATAGAAATGCAATTTCAATTTTCAACTTAAGTTTCTTTTTTTACAAGTGCTTATAGGGAGAGAGTTTTAATTCAAGGCTGACTCATTTCTCATGGGTCAAAGATCATATCTTTGGTAGGCATACACAGTTAGCAAATGGTATTTTAGCCAGGACTAACTCTAGATAGCTGCGAGTAGATGGGGATTGGGAGGAAATGCTGCTTAGGGATCTAACAATCATTTAATTTCATAGGCGGTGTATTCCATTGATAGGGTACAATGCGTGTATTTCTCTTTTATTTTTTATTTTATTTCATTTTCTCAACAAGTTCTTGCATTCAAGAAGGTCCTGGGGGAGAAATTTTCTTTAAATATACTGAACTTGATCTTTTCCAGTTTAAAGAGCGCACGGTAATTTTGGAGGTGGCGTTTCCACCAACGCGGTTCAAATGAGTTTATCTTTGTTCTGCCAATCTAAACTCTTCTAATTTCATATACTTGTGATTTTTTATTTAATTTTAAAGACACTATTTGATGGAAAAGAAAAAAGACATTTACAAACAGATGAATTCTATAATATGAAAATATTATGTAATTTTGTATTAAAGTAAAAACTTCAAATTTAATTTCTTAAAAAATTTTGTTTTCGAGTGTTAAATATCTAACGGCGAAATTTGACCAAATTCTAATATAAACAAATTAAAATTCAAGTCATTTTTGGTCAAATGTAATTTTAAAATGTTAGATACACTCGTCCAAGTTTATTGAAATAAAAACTCTAATCACTATGACAGTAAATTACTAATAATATCATCAAAATAAAATATTGTTTGATGTAACATCATCATTAAAAGGAAATATCAATTTAAGAATACTTTACAATCAAAACATCACATGACTCGGTCTATGCTAATTTAGCACAAGACTTGGTCTTTGCTAATTCCTAAATATCACATGGTGGTGTGTGTATATATACAAGTATATATAATTTAAAAGGAAGGTGAAAATGATGATGGAGATGATCATAACGATGATAAAGATAATGATAATAACTATTAGAATGTTAGTGGCCAATAAAAAAGAGAAGGAAAGTTATGATCATCTTAATCGATTAATTATATTATATAACACAAATATATTCTACATTTCATATAACATGCTTTTCCCTCTTTTAATTGTATGATTATGGATGAGTTAGTATCTTGAACTTCATTCGACTTATTAGGAACATAAATATGCTTTCACCACTCGCTCGCTGTCTAGTATTGGGGATCAATTCCTTAATTTAACAGATACTCGATATAATTCCATATTGATGATTCCATTTAAATGGATAGATATGAGAACACCATAATGGGAGACCTCAACCTGTTTACTTGATCAAAGCTCATGTAGCTAATCATAACAACATTCCAAACTAGGATCTTTATTCACATACTAAGTGAATCAATGCTTTATCATATTAGAAGATTTGCCTAAATCCAACCTATTTTTCAAAAACGCGTATTGCTCTGACAAGAGTCAAAATGCTGTCAAAATTCCGAAAAGGTTCATAACCTTAAATAGTCTTTTTCTTCTCAAAGTAATATGACTAGTTTTCTTGAAATGCTGTTAGATTTTCACCGTAATTTCTCATATGATCAAACATATCAAAATATTTATCTACCTCACATGTTAAGAGTATCGCGTATTGAGTTCATAGTGTAACTTTGGGTTAGTATCCACCTAGGAGAATTTGGATTGACCAATATTCATGGAGCTACAAAGGTGGTAAGAAGCATTGTCGTGTGCTATGTGTTTATTAACCTTTTTTTATGTTTTATGCCAAACATGTATACATGCATTTCCATGCAATTTTCACTAACCAATTTCTCTTATAATCATAACACTGGAAGTTTTCTAGCATAACCCATGCATACATCCTGTGTGTTGCATCACACATAATAAAAGAAAAATCCATACACATGTATTCATGTTAACCTTGTCTATCATATGCAAAAAAATGATAAACCTGAAAATTACTACTATCAAAGCTGCATCTCCATCAGAAAGAGCTCACCCAGCTTTAGATGAGACATCTTTCACTGCAGTACAAGCTATGATAGATCAATCCATGGAGAAGATGTTATTTACTGACTTTAAAGCCTTCCTACAATAATAGATTTAGGAGGCCCTAAACCCTAAAGATTTCATCATTTTACTAGCTTTAGTTAAGGATAAGGGGAAGGCCATTAATCTGTATGATGTAGAGATAGATTATGATACTCTTATCTAGATACATGATGTCCATAAATTTGAAACTTTTACACTAGAGCAAAATATTAAACAGTTGCAATCAATCATGAAGACTAAAGACATTGGGTCTATTATGGACTTTGACGAGTTATTTATTAGAGTTATCAGGGGGTTGCCTACCAATTTCAAGCTCCTAGATATTCCTAAATATAATGAGGTTGGGGATCCGAAGAACTATCTCAAGACATACACTATGATGATAAGCATTATAAATTTGTTAAATGATAAGGTAATTCAACTTTTCTTTATTTCACTAGAGGGACTAGTATTAACTTAGTATCATAGCCTTAACAAGGCAACCATGACTGAATGGAAGCCACTCTACATTGCTTTATGCAAGCAATATGAGTTTAAGTCCTATTTTAGTGGTTGATCTTAAGATGGTCAAGCATAACTACAATGAGTCTTTCATGGATTACTTTGAGAGGTAGATGGATAAAATAACCCCTGTCAAATAAAAGCCATCAAAGTTTGACATGATCAATAAGCTTATCATGGGTTCACTACCACTATACTAGGATAAGTTGAAGTTATAGACCTTCCATACCTTTGATGACATTTATTCGATCGGCCAAATGATCAAATAAATTGAGGGGTTGAAGAAGAAGGAGCCTTCCTTTATTAAACCTAAAACCATCATATACAAATAAACATAACATGAATCCCAACATATTAATGCCTTAAAGCTACCATTAGAAAACCTATAAAACACTAATCAAACTTAGAGATTCTCAAATCTTTGAATACCACTTTCCAAGATTTTTAGGTGTGTCCTTAAAGTCAAACTCATCAAACCAATTGAACCAAATTTCTAAGCACCATCCCCAATTATAGTAAACATTAAAACCTATGGCTACTATCATCAACATCACTACCATAATACTGATGATTGCTACTCCTTTAAACAAGCCATTCAAGACCTTATTGACTTGTATGAGCTCAAAGATCTTGAAAAAATCAAATCTTCCATAAAAATAAACTTATTACTAAACTATCATAAAGCCAACCACACCTACATGATTTAATCAGGGTTTCTAGAATCTCTAATCCTTAACTCCTTCTCTCCCATTAATAAAGCTATGGTCTTGCCAACTATCAGGTTTAGGCTTGGTGGTAGATTATTTGTGCCATTGACATATGGTATGATAATTTTGAAGTTAAGTTAATAAACTAAAAAAATAAACAAGTTTGAATTAATAGAGGTTTAGAAACTAAAGAAGAGTAAGTTGATTAAGACTTAAAAGCCAACTAAGCCATCACCAAAGTCTCCTAAGCAACAGAGGGGACTTAGTGCTAATAAGATATCTTATTGCATTCGCAATATGATGAGAAGTGGTAAGATTTTCACTCCTTCCAATCTTGAAAAAAGACCAAATAATTTGAAGAAGTCAATTGAGGTGAAACCTATTATGGATGAAGCCAATCTTAGCAATGCACTGGCTTTGCAACCTACCAATAAAGGGAAAGAGATTGATAAACCTAATGATAATATGGTCATCAAATAGTTGAAGAAGATGCAAGCTAGTATTAGCATTGGGGACTTGTTCTATTCTTCCAATAGCATTGACGGGCCATCATCAAAGTCTTATTTAGCATGAGGATATCTCTCACTATCATTGCTTGCACTATGAAGAATCAGTTGGGGAATCAAGAATTGAGGTCTAGCATTATCATTTTTTCTGATATCGATCTTCTAATTGAGGGGTTACATCATAATAAAATACTCTTCATCAGGGTGCACATCATGAACTTTTCTACTTTATATTTGATGGTGGACGATAGTTCTGGAATCAATATCTATCCTCTAAATGTGCTTCTGAAGCTTGACATTCAAATTTTAGATGTGAAGCCATCTAAGATGATCATTAAAGCTTATGGTGAGTCGAAGAGGGAGGTCACTATCACCTTTACTATAATTATCATGGTCGGGCCTATTAAATTAGTTATGGAGTTCACTATTCCAGACATTTTAGTTTCTTTTACTCTACTATTAGGAAGACCATGGTTCCATCTACTAAGAGGTGTACCGTCCACCTTGCACCAGAAGATCATTTTCCCGCATAAAAATGGAGTTGTGGCCATTGTAACTGATGATTAAGTTGTTCTAACTTACATCAGGGAAGACATTCCTCTTGTGGCTGACTTCTAGATTGCTGCCATCTAGGAGCTAGAGACATGCTCATACTAATTGAGCCTTGCTATGGAGAAGATGATGTAAAATATGAATTTCATTCATGGTAAAGGACTAGGTCACGTTCAGCAAGGCCCTATAGAGTTTGACATCCCCACAATCATGTGGGAGGAGAGATACTACATCAGGTTTGATCCCCTGACTTTTGACAAGCTAGAGGAGTGCAAGATGGTTCATTTCATTTAAGGTGAGATTTAATATGATCGTGCTCTTGAGTTGTCATACTCATATGACTTCTATGACTTGCAGTTTACCATCTTCAACGATGGTAATGATCTATCAGTCTTGGTAGATTCCAAGAAGAAGATTATTGTTATTGCTTCTCCCATCAACTTTGATGATGAGTTCCATATCCTTGGAGATATTGCTAATCTCACTATCAGTCACTTCAACCTAAAGCCTGTCATAGTTGCTGCATTGAAGAGCAAGCTATAGAGCCTGGATTGTTACACCCTAAGTGGCAAGACATGCTCCCAAAGTGTAATTACAAATCCACTAAAATGGGAAATTAATAATTACCTTACAAGGGATGCTTAACTTTTTAATTTTTATAAAAAGAAGAATTTATATCCTTGTTAAGAACAATACCAGTGGTAACATACATAGGTGCACCATTAATGAACATTAACAATCCTGTATATATATGAGCTGAATGTATTACAAATATTCAACCTATATCATAAACAAAATATGCTTAACATATATTGTCACATCTTCTGGCTGCGTAACATGCTCCCGTTAAATGATTACCAATTTCCATTAAGAAAATTAATAATCATCCAACAAGGGATTCCATACATTCATACTAAGAGCGGAAAATTTTTTTTTAATAACAGATAACATATTTATATCTTTTAACTCCCTGGTTCTATAAACATTTC
>CANYBF010385984.1:0-12225 GCA_948192965.1 Dalechampia spathulata
CTATGCCATGAAACCGGACTTAAATGAACTTCAACCTAACTGTGTGACTTGCGCTTTTATTAAAACCGGAAAAGTGAATACGATAATACGGAAGATAAGTAAAACTGAAATGCCGAACCCAACTCTGAAGAAATTCGGGCTACTTTCCCTCAGCAGGAAGGCTCGGGTTTTTCTTGACTTGTTTAGTTACTCAATTGAGTTAGCTAGATGAGTCGGGTGGCGACTCCACGTTATTTCATTGTGCACATTTATCACACCACTAGCACGCCGCATTTTCCGACAACGGGGAATCACAGTTGGTGAAGGGAAATTGATACTGAAAAGCTCAAAGAATTTGAGCATTTTATGCCTTTGGTAGCATTGTTCTCGATGTATATCATTGACGGTCACCTCCACTCTAGTGAGGCAAGAAGCGTTTTCAGTGTTGCCTTGCTCAAGCCTCAATAGCAGCTCTAAAACTAAGTTATCAAGTATTGCTCCTATTACTGCATGTTGTTATGGATCCTCTGGCACTTGTGTCTACTCTTCCTCATGAGTAGCACCCTCTTCCTCCTCCTCATCATCCTCATCATCTAAACGTCTTTGTTTCACACCTTGTCTATCCTCATAAGCCCTGAAGTGCAGTCCTCTAGCTTGTAATAACCTGCATCATAAAGATATCTAGCTGAGAACATATCTGATGGCATCATGGTTAGGCCAGTGAAATCAATATCAAGATAATCCACTATGGTAGTGAGAATTTGACCTAGGCCTAGTTTCTTACTTAAAGGTCTTGCCATTTTCATGAACCCTTTCATGATGTGGAAGGTGGTGCAAAAGTCATGATCATTCTGCATGCACCATAAGGGAAACAGCTCTTGGGTGGAGACCTTGTTATTCTCTATCTTGGAAAAAACAGAGACTGCCATGTATTTATGCAAGAGGATTAAGGCAGGGTCTCTATCCAAAATACCTTAGGTTTGAACTCAGTATGTGAAGAAGTGAGCCCATGTTGAGGCAACTTAGTGGCCTCCTTTATCATGGCATAGGACATCTTAAGGGGTCTACCCCTCATCCTAAATTTGATTCTACTATCTTATTATCAACAAAATCATAGGTAGTGTAAAATTCATAAACCAACTCCTTACATACATGATGTTCATCCTCTATGAACACTCCTCTTTCGAGCTTAGCGGCATAAACTTTCAAAGAGTCTTGAATGCCCAAGCGTTCAAGAATAGACCACTTAAAGTAGCGAGGAAGTATAATCTACTTGGTCTTGACTTGCTAGTACTTCCTTCCCTCCTCACAGGAATATAAGGGAAATGGTGCTCCAAATTGGTTTGCAAGGTTTGGTATGGATGTCTTGGGTGCCTTCCCCTTAGACATGGCTGCAAGTTGATAACACTTTTATTGCTGAAGTATCAACTGTCAAGATGTAAGAAGTATTGCTGAAGTAAAAACACTATATGATGATGAATGTGTATGGAATGAAGTTCTTATCACTAAGCTAATTGATAACTATGTGCTTATTGCTACCTAAGATATCAAATGGCATCAACTACCCTCTAACTACCCTCTCTCGAGGCAAAATCAACTAAACTTCTGTCTAACTTGAATCAACTTAGTCACTCTTATGGCCTCTAATTAGGGAAATTGTTCAGCTATCATACAAGAACTAGGAGTATGTAGATCTCTCATACACACCTACTTACCCATAATGAATAAGCATTCTATAATTCAACTCTCATTGTAACTACAAAGAATAAGGAATCATTTAGGAACTAATCTTTAGAATTGAAGAGCTCTCACTATTCAAACATTTCATGACTCAACTCTCATTGCAATCACAAAGTAGAGATTAATTTTTGAATTCAACCTTTGAAATTAAACATTCATAGCAATGTTAAAAACAAGCAATAACAGTTATCCCTAGCAAGGGACTTCAAACCCTACTGTAGAGTACTTAGCCACTCACGGCTTTACTTGAAGAACAAAGAAGAGAAAGAAAATATAGGTGAGAGTGTGTTGCTTGTAGGAAAATAGTCTCTCCCCAATCTTGAGTTCCTCCTCTCTTATATTTCTCTAGTGGAGTCTTCCCTTTTTTCCTTTTCTTGCAATTTTCTTCTTTCCTGCCCATCACTCTTGACTTGGCTCCCCTTATCCTTGAATGCACTTTAATGGTTTTTTGTTTTTCTTCTTTTTTGCCCATCACTCTTGACTTGGCTCCCATTATCCCTGAATGCACTTTAATGGTCTTTTGTATTATTATCCCATGGATCCTACTATTCTTGGCATTTGATTTCTTTTATTCTGCTCAATAATTATCAATATACGATCATGGCGTGGAGTGCTTAATGGAGTTGGAGTCCATGATCGTGGAGTTGTCCCTAGGTCTTGTTCCTCTTGATGAGCTTGTGCCACAATCATGGAGTTGGATACCACGATCGTGGGCTTATTCGTCTTATCCAAAACTTCTTCATTTTTTTATTTATTATACCTTAGGCTCTACACACTTAACAAACATATCATATTCTATTGAAAACATGATATTCAAAGTGAAATATAAAGGAATGAATACGCAAAATTCATAATCTAAACTCTTAAAGCACAATGCATGATGACACCTATCAGAATCCATATTAGAATACTAAGTATAGAATTTAGTTAATCTGACTAAGGGGATTAAGCCCATTAGGTGCAAGTAGGTCTTTAAGAAGAAGACTAATTTGGATGGTTACTTATCAAACATGCTTAGTTGCAAAAGGTTATCATCATAAGCAAGAAATTGATTATAATGAAACCTTTTCTCCCATTGTTATGACTAAATCCATTAGAATACTATTTATTATTGTTACTTATTATTGTTAACCATTATGATTATAAGATATAGTAGATAGATGTGACTACAACTTTCCTTAATGGAAATCTACTTAAGAAAGCATATGTGATATAACCTGATTATTTCATTTCCAAAGATAGAAATAAGGTATGTAAGTTTCAAAAATCTATTTATGGATTGAAGCAAGCATCCTGGAGCTAGAACATCTATTTAGATTAAATAGTTAAAGAGTTTACTTTCATTTAAAATGTGGATGAACCTTCTGCTTAAAACAAAGTTAATAGGAGTGTAATCACTTTCTTAAGATATAAGAAGAGAGATATCACATAAGTATGATTTCATATGCATATATAATTGGATCTATCATTTATGTTATGTTATGTACTAGGCTTGATGTATGTGATAAGTAGGTTTCAGTCCCTTATGAAAATAAACATTAAGTAACTATTAAGAACATCCTTATATACTTGAGAAGGACTAAGGATATGTTTTTATTATGTGGAGAGGGTGATTTGCATATTAGTGCATATATTAATGTTAGCTTTTAGGTTGATACAGATGATTATAAATCATAATTTAGTTATGTATTCATGATGAATGGTGATGTTATTATTTGGAAAAGTTATGAATAAGAAACCATAGCAAATTCAACAATAAAGGTATAGTACATTTTAGTATCAAATACAACTAATGAGGCAGTTTGAATTAAGAAATTTGTTTATGAAATAAGTGTGGTCCCTTATAGTGTTGAAGTTATTCATTTCTTATATGATAGCAATGGAGCTATTATATAAGCTAAAGAACCAAGGTATCATTGAAAAACCAAACCTACTCTCAAGAGATACTATTTAATAAGAGAGATCATTGATAAAGGTGAGGTAAAGATAGTCAGAGTTCCCATAGATGAAAATATGGCTTTGATATATGTAAACATGAGATGCATGTGGCTTTAATAGGATTGATGTTTATTTATGATTGGCTCTAGCATAAGTAGGAGTATGTTAGTAGTATGCTTTAGATCATCATGTATAATTTGTAATATTTATTAAATTTTTATTAACAAAGACTTTATTATTTAGTATTGTATTTCATTATACATATGTTTCTTGGAATATTAAATTAAATAATGAAATCCATGATATTGAAACAATACAAAAGAAATCATAAAGTGTTTATGGCATATGATTCTTATTGTATGTAAATGGTCAATAGCTAATCATCCATCATCAAGGTATTAATAAGAATGGATATTATAAATGTAGATAGATCAACACATGTCATACTTCTTTTGGGTAATGTATCTCATATACTATGACTTGAGATGTCCAAAGTAAACTTATAGATGGATAATATATTATTGGTTCATTAGAGACCTTCTTAATGAGATTTCATATCGATACTTAATCTATGTCTATGAAATTATATCTCACTCATATTAGTAGTACAAGTATCCTTAGACTTGAGATATCAAGATTATCTTAACTATGAATTACTATGCTTTGACTCTTATTCTTTATTACTTTATATGAGGCATTCATAGCTTAGAGATTAGGTATAATGTGAAGTAGTTAAAGGTATTTGTATATTAATAAAGGATTCATGACCTTGAAATAATTGTAGGGGATTATCTCATTGTTCATAGAATAATATATTATTCAAGAATCATTGAATAGGGTAGAATGTCTAAGAGTGAATAATGATATTTTAGGAATAAAGATTATGGTGCATAGATTATCATGTTTAGGGCATGATCTAACATTACTTGATCATACTAAGTTAACATTAATCAATACTTAAACCTAAATAAGATAGAGGATGGTAAAAGGAGTGTATTGTAGTTGTATTTAATATGTAAAGGTTAAAGTCAAATAATTGATCTCTTAGCATTTAGGTAGTCTTGATGTGTGACTAGACACTAATCATGACTTATATAAAAGTATATTAGTTAAATAAGATTTAATAATATATTTAGTGTGTTGCCATCATGTTAAGAACTCAAAAGATCACACACTCATAAATAAGGAAACAAGCTAAATATGGTAAGTTTTTGGACTTATATGATAAGTGGTAAAAATGTTATGGTTTTGAGACTGATCTTATATGAACTAAGCTGAAGAAGTTTTAGATTCCATGTGACTTACAATTATCACATGCCCATGCACCTATCAAAGGCAGAAGTCACATGCTAAGGGTCACATGCTAAGGGTCACATGCTAAGGGTCACATGCAAAGCATGTATATGACTTAAGGAATAATGCATCGTTGTAGCCCTAATTTTTTATTATAAATATGTCATTATAATCAAAATTAGAGCAACACACATATTCCCTTTATCTAAGCTAATTTATCTCCTCTCACTAACACTCTTTTATTTAGCAATTACAAAGAAAACAAGTGGAAAAATTAAAATAATGACCACCTTTTATTGCATTCTAGTACATTGCATAGTATATTGAAGCAAAGTGTTTGCTTGCTTAGATCCATTTTGGTGTAGTTTGATTGGAGGATTTTGGTTTCCTATAACCATAAGTACAAATTAAAGATTGAAGGAGATCTATAAGGAATATACAATTGTTATGTTATCTTTATGTTGTACCTTCTTGATTGAATGATACTTTCATGAATTTTTGATGCTAAATCTTTATTTAGTTTTGTATTTCAATCAAAAAATTTTTAATTTTCTTTTATTGCTTATGAATACAAATTACTAACATAGAAGATCTAACTTGAAGTTAGAAATTAACTTAATGATGATTCACATGTGTGGAGGTTAATCTAAAATTGACTAAATACATTAATAATCAAATGTATAGGCATATAATAATTCATAAATATTACACTTAGGAAATGTAAGTAGGAATGATATATATGTATCTGAAAATGATGAGATGCTAATGAACAAGTTTACAAAATAAAGTTAATTTAAGAAAAGATTAATAAATTATGATGCATATATCTCATTATGTATGTACTAAAGACAAGGTAATTTACTTACAAGGTAACTTATTTAACATTTAATACTATGTGTGTATATTAAATTATTATTGTTAAATTGATAAAGTATAGAAGAGGTTAATTATTCAAATTAAAGAATCATTTAAGTGTGTAAGAAAATGATATTTTTATATAGATATTTATAAAGTATAATTATAAATGCAAATGCTTGAATGTATGAATAACCTTGAAAAACATGAATATATGTTATGTTTCATAGGAATGATTCAAAATGTAAATGAAAATTTAAATAGGTAATGATAAAGGAGAGGTTACTATGTTTTCACCAATAAATACTTAATCTAGAAATAAGTAGGTTTGTGCTTATTTATTGCTAGTCTTACAAATGAGATTGATAGGTTATAAAAAGTCTATCTGATGAAAAATGCATTATTATTAAATTTTTTATTAATGTTTTAATCATCATTCAATAATTATTTGATGATTTTATTTAAGAACTATGATTATTTATTTATTTATATATACTTATTTAATGATGATAAATATATATATATATATATATAGTATGTTACATTTGTACTTATTGACTATGACTTCTATGAATATAGATTCATGGGTATGTTGCATACCCAATGATTAGGAATGCATCTAATAAAAAAATGCTTAATGATGTTTGAAAATGATGGTAAGGCATGATCATTATGTTATGATTGTTATTGACTAATACTAGATTATGAAAAGTTATAAATGCTTAAAGATTGTATTGGTTTTACATACCAATATAAGTTGATGCTGTCCTTTATGAATTTTAATTATTTTTATCTACTTATATGGTCAACAATGAGTAATAAATACATATCATGTTTATACTTAAGATTCAATCATTGAAAAAGACTAAATCCCATAATGTAATATTCTTTATTTTAAATATAACTCAAAATAGTTATATAAACCTACATGTGATTTATACTATTGATGGTTAGTGAAGGATAGGAAAGTTAATTTGTTAAATTTGATGTATGTTGCAACCGAATGGAATTTCTATTTTGGTGTATGAAAATTATGTTCAACCCTAACTTATATCACTTGAAGTTATCACTTTAATTATTATTTGAAGTGTATGAATGATGATTAATGGTGTTTCTAAGGTTTGGTATGCTTAATGATTGATAGAAAGATGATTAAATGTGTTGATAGCTTGAATGCAAAGATTTTACCTAATTTAGGGCTATTCGACCATTCAATATATTAAGTGGCAGAAGTGTGTAATCCTTGAATTCTTATGTAAATATGATTGAATGATATGTGTAGATGATGGAAATGGGGTTTGTATGTATGTAAAGGTGAGTTATGGCATGAAAATGCCAAAGGTTCATTAGTAGGCAACAAAGCATGTCATTTGTGTATATTGTGTGCATTTGGCCTTTAGGTTTGGATATGTGCTTTGTATATAGGCTAATTAGACCTGAGTTTGTATGTAGCATGTATATGTATGCTTCCATTTAGTAAGACATGATTTTAATATGGTTTGGAAGTTAAATGACTAAAGTCTTTATGAAGACATTTATGACCATTAAAAGTGACCATATGACCAAGTTATGATAGGGGAAATAATTGTACTAGTTATTGGTATGCTAAAAAAGTGCATTTTAATGCATTTTGACAAGCTCTTTTAAGGCATGCAGCCTTTTGAGTTTTATAAGCCTTAATGGATGAATTCAATTGCATGTTATAGCTTGAATGAAATCTTGATGAGTCTAGGTTCTAATGGTATATGTCTTGTTTATGTTAAAGGCCAAGAAGATAGATTAAAAATTCATATAGTCCAAGTACGTGCAAAAGTGGTAATTGCATTTCTTAGTTTCAGCAAAGTGATGTTGTATGCCTTAAATGTGTAAGTTTTGGTACTTTATTGCATGGTTTAATGCTTTGAGATGTTCATGACCTAATGGACTAAATTAAGTGCCATTCATGGCCTATAAGGTGGTCCTTAAAGGTACATAGTGGTGTATGCATACAAGGTAAAGAAGAGTAGAAAACTTGGTATGACAATGACCAAATGAATAGTAAAACATACTAAATGAATAGTGCATATGACTAAATGAATAATAACTTACCTAATATGATTTGACACTTTAATGGATGGGTGTCTTAGGCTTCCAAACTTGATGTTATACACACCTAGACCTTATAATTCTTTATTGTACACAAGAATACACACTTAGAGGCATGAAACAAAGTTAATGTTATATGTTCACATAAGTTATGATAAGTCTTATACATGCTTCAATATTATGTATACTTAAAGTACATATGAATATGCAAGTGTATGGCTTATATATGCACTTATACTTGAATGTAAGGGTGTGTAATGGTATGTATATATATAATGGCTTACCATATATGCAAATGAAAGCTAATTATGCTTAAATACACTTAAAGGATGACATTATGATTTAAAGACTCAAAGTGACCAAAAAACATGCATGACTCTTACTTACAAAGTATGAAATGTTATAAAATGGTATTGTGTTTATATGCTCATTATGAATCAAAGTTGAATGGTGATTACATGTCATGAATGATTATTGATTCTTAAACATGATAAGCTATGTGTAATAAGTGAATGACTTTACTAAATGAATGCAATACAGAAATGCTAAAAGTTCAACTGACAAAACTCATACTTCTCCTTCAGTTATCGATAAGGGTAAAGTAGTAGCAGGTTTGTACAATTCACTTCATGACCTCATATAGGTTCTTAAAATAGTGACTTCTTACTTATATGCTTATGATATCAATGTAATGAGTTTATATTATGAATGGTATCATATGATCATCATTGCATATGATCATTAAAGCATCAATTATGTATCATGTCATGAATCATTCATACATAAAGGTATATTCATGATATATCATATATAGGATTTAAGGGGAATAAAAAGTGATATACAGAGTAAAGTTCAATGAAAGCGTACTGAGTGATAGAGTTATTATCAATTCCCTTGATGGAATCATATAGAGAAATGAACCCGGTATGGATTGTGCACAATCATATAGAAAAGAAAAGAAATATTACAAGAAAATCAAATGGAGAATGCAAAGCATAATTGCATTCTCATAGAAATACATTGTCATTCATATATCATGAGAATATAGTTGATGAAATGATGAATGCACTATAGTTATGCTCATACAGAAAAGTATATAGAACAATGATATTCAAATATAGTATTTAATACGGGAAAGGTTATAGTGGATCCTTTATGGTATTTATTCCTATCTTTACATACATTATTTAAAATAAGTAAAGAATGTTGCAAAGTGACATGATATACTATGGTTATATTGCTTGATGACTGTTTGTCATGATTTGATATTTTCATGTTATCTATGATACATGATTATGTTATTTACTCGTTTTATAGCACCATTGAGGTTTATACTCAGCATTTATCATTTGATGAACGCAGAAGTAGGACAATTAGGTGAGAGTTTAGATTGATTGATCCATAATCAAGGGAGGGCATGATTTTGAAGAATCTCATTCTTGGAGCATTCTTGGATGAATGTAACATACTCCAAGATGTCTTTTGTATATGCAGCTTGTCATATTAACTTTAACAATGATAATACTTATGTTATGTACTTTTTTATGTGTAATATCAATACCACTTTATTATGCAAAATTAAATACATAGATTCATATAATGGATGATGGTATGGTTATGAATGATAAATGTATGATGTATGCACATGATATAATGGATGCATATTATCATGTATTGATATTACCCATATTTACAGGTATCATCAGATTATAGGTACATATTATTTAATATAGTTAAATGAATTGAAATATAAAAAAAATTGTACATATCCCTTATAGGATAATTAATGATTTCCTTTCTTAGGGGATTATTAACTATTCTATAGGAGCATGTTACACTGGGTTTGGGTATCACACCTACACCTAGCATAACGTGCTCTTTTAGCATAATCAATAACCTCATAAGTAAGGAAATCATTAATTATACTACAAGAGATGCATAGAAAAGTTTTGCAATATAATGTTTGTTTATTGTCATTATGATGTAACCTAAAAATTTTATTGGTTTGTATTCATGTATCATCATCATACCAGGTTCATAAAATATTAGGACAATATAAACATACACATCATAAAAATATGTAATTAAGTACTACTGCCAAATGAGTAACTATATATGCTACATAAAGAGAATTATGTCTCATAGTATAATATAAAAGTCCAGACTATCTTCAAGATATGGATTTATGAAAATCCCAACCTTTGCTAACTGTCGATCAGCTAATCCTAATGTTCCTCGAGTGACCAAAATCCTACGTTCATCAAATGATAAATGTTGAATATATAACTTAGTGGTTCTATAAAAATATATACAAGGAATACTTTTATAAAATAATGACATCTAGTATCAAATCATGATTAATATTCATGAGATAGTAAATTAATATCATATTACATCAATAAACATCATACTTTATCAATAATGAACATTTGGTATTGATAGTTATGAATAAATACCATTTGGAGCCTTTTTGTAACTTCCCCTATATCAATTATCATATCGGAATAACATCGTACATATATATGTATATGTATTTGCATCATACATTAACCATTGTGAACCTCTGTATTAATATCTTATATGAATGATGATGTATTCCTTGAAGAATGCATTCATGCCTTGCACTCTACCTCTGATTCTTTTATAATGTTTCATCTCTTGCTGTAATTTTGTGTACAATTTCAATTTGAATTGGGTCCCTCTATGTACCGGTACTCATCTCCCATAAGAGGAAATGTAATTGTAAATTGTATGGTTTAATGAACCTATATTTTTAACTCCAATCAAGAATGCTGATGTATGATTCCGCTAAGGGAATCCATATTTTTAATTTCAATAAGGAATGTTGATCTAGTACGCTTTTATTTCATTTTATATTGTATCATCACTCTTTCTTTTTCTTTCCACCTTATAACCACTTTATGAAATGCTATGAATATGTCTTTATGCTTGAATGACTCATGATATAATATGCTAATGATGTATTCATGATCGTATATGATGTATATCATGAGATATCAATGACCATTCATACTCATTTTATGTATATCATAAGCATTCTAATATAAATAGGCTAATTCAAGACCCTAGGAAAGGTCATGAAGTAAGAAGCACAAACCTATCATCGGTTTACCCCCATCGAGTACTTGGGTATAAGTGTTGGCTTCATTGTCTAAACTTGTAACATTTCCATTCCATGTCCACTTAGTGCAATAATTTACATTTTCATTCAACTTTAATCCAAAATGATCATTTAAGTACCATTCCACATCTTTCCATACCATAATATTTCATACATTTGCATATTGGCATGTAAATATCACATTTAAAATGGACATCATTCATAAGAAGCATTTATGCATCATTTCATATCTTAGCATTCCACATTTTGCATTTAATGGTAAATGCCTACATAAATCATGCATTCATATATTGCTATGCAAGTCATGTATTTGGAATAGGCATATTTATGTAAGGCTTAGTATGGCATGAAGAAGTATGTAATATTAACTCGTTTCTATAACTTTGAGTGTATATCCTTAATTGCAGTAACGAATTATAATGTTTAAACAAGCATAACATGAAGTTTAGATGCTTTAGACCTTCATTTCTTAGATAGCCAAATTTGAATGGTGAGTTACTATTCATTTGGCCAATTATACCATTTATTTGGTATAGGTTACTATTCATTTGGTCATTTTATTTTGTACAATTTTGAATTTACATGCACTTTGATATGTAATGGAGTGCCTTAATACCTCTTTGTCACATTATGATATGTACCTTATTAGTGTTCCTCCACAGGTGTATATGATCATACATTTGTTGACCTTGACTTTTCACCATAATACAATTTCAGATTTTTGTTGATTCGGCTAGGATTTAATCCCCGGTATCGACCCCGATTATGCACATAGACCTCTGTGTCTCCCTTTGTGTATTCTAGTGCACATAACGCTTTAGAACTGGCGGGGCCCACCATGGCACCTGGCAGGACCCGCCACTTATTATGAGTGTTCTGTACATGCAGAACACCTTTCCTTATTGCCTATATGAGGCAAATCACTCAAAATGCAAAATATTGCATTTTTGGCCTTGGGCACTATTCATCATGAATAGTACATAGGTGGGGCCCACCAAAGGCACTTGTGGGGCCCACCACTTCTGTCAACCCATTCTGATTATTTTGTATGCACAAAACATATTATACATATTGCCTACGCGAAGCACAACACTTGGCATGCTAAATGCCACATTTTGGGCCATATAGCATTGTGGGCCTCAAAATGGGCCCATTAATGGAACTCATCGTTCGGGGCCGAATTTGGTAAAACT
>CANYBF010386211.1:0-75791 GCA_948192965.1 Dalechampia spathulata
TGTATATATATATATATATATATATATATATATATATATATATATATCACAATATTTTGGGTTTTGAACAAAAAAATAGCCAACTCAAAAGTTTATTGTGTTTATTATAACAAATCTATATACTCTAGAGGATAGAGATGGGTTATATAATAGACAATAAACTTGTGTGGTGGTTTTTTGTGTGTTCAAAACCTAAAATAGTGTGATATATATATATATATATATATATATATATATATATATATATATACATAATGTGATACTTAATCCCATAAAAGTAATAGAAAAATCTAGCGGGGATCTTGCTTCAGCCATTAGAAGAGAAATTTAAAATTGGGAATAAATGGTTGTTTTTACAGAATCTAAGCATTTCCAAACGTATCAGGAACGTGAAAGTTCAGTTTACAACCACCATTAGTGGATATGATGTAAACCTTAATCTAGAAACAGAATCATTATTCATTTTAATAACTATATATATATATATATATTCTATTCTATTATGTAGAATAGTATTTTTTGGGGTGGATTGGTAGTTGGTGTTTTGTGTTGTTTTGATTTACAAGGATGACAGTTCTGGATTCATTCAAAATCTTAATTATATTAAAAATATTAATTTAATATAGGTAATTTATTTATAATTTATTTGATATAGTTAATTTATATATTTTATGAATCGATTTGATATATTTGATGTAGAATGACATGTTTAAAAAATTAATATATCGAATCAAATATAATATAATCCAACTTATAAATTTGATTAATAATATCATATAATTTTTGTGATGGATGAATATAAAATTTAATATACTTTGTGATATAATATAATATAGCAATATGAAAATTTCCAGTGAAAGAATATAATTCCATATGAAAATATATACCATATTGATATAATTAATTCCAATAAAAAATATTTTTATTATATTTCAAATTGTATTAATTCAAATTTTAATGGAAATATATATTTTATTAGGTTGAAAAATTTAAGATTAAAAAAATTAAATTAAGTTGAATAAGTGGAGAGAGGTGTTGGAGATAAGAATAAAATCAAAATTAGGCATTAATAATATTTTATTATTATGATTTATCATATGATAATATAAAGGGGCAAACTATATATTAAGCTTGTTAAAGGGAATCATATAATATAATCATATAAATTTATAAATTAATAAAATGGGTGTGTGTATATATACATATAATATAAAGATGTCTATATAAGTAGGGCTGTTGATGATGCATGTTCGTCAAGATTAGTTGATGCCTGCCATATAATAAATTATTAGTGTATGTGATTTGAGGGGGTTAAATGGGAGCATACCGTTAGCATAATTAATTTATAAAATAATTATGAATATGGTTATGGTTATAATATATATATATATATATATATAAATATAGGGTCGGTGGTAGACAAAGGACATGAAGATTCTGCTACAAATTGCTGAAGCTGAGGCAGTTGGAGCTATATCCATTCTCAACCCAACATTTTAACAAATTATTACCCTCTAAAACCCTAATTAATCATTCTTCCTATCGACTTTAATTTAATCACCAATAACATTTAATACTTCATATCCTCTTTATATAATTATTTTATAAACCAATTTTTATTAATCATCTCTCATTTCTTCTATTAATATTGTATAATCATTATTATTATTTATCTTCAATCATCTATTAATTAACGATAATCGTGGTATTTGATAATTAAATGTATATAATCATTAAAAATTGAATTTAATAAGTGGGATTTTTACATACTAAATTTTAGACTTTCGCTCGTATAAAATATTAATATTATATTAAAAATTATTTGATTTAAAATTTTAAATAGACAGATATTTAGGAGGCGGGATTAATCAAGGGTGGGTGTGGGATGATGGCTATGTGCACCCATGGATACAAAAACGACGCGTTTTGTAGATTACTGTTGTGGAGTGAGTGGCTCTATATTATATTCATGGAGCTACAAAGCTAAGTTAGCAATGGCATGTGAAACCGAAGGAATATGAAAGAAAACAACAACAATCTCTTTTTCTTGTGTGGAGTTACAGTGCCTTTTGTCTTGTTTGTATGGATTCTATACTTTGCCTTGAAGCAACTTAACTATATATTGTGTTATCCCTATTTGGTATTTTTGCAGTACTAACTGCTCTGCTCTACATATCGAAATGCATTCCCATCTTCTATCATATATTCCTTCCTTCCTTCCTTCCATTTTCTTAGGTTAATTATTGCCAACTTACTAGCCATGGAAATGTTATCTTTCGGATCATACTTCAAATGATTAAACCAAAGAAATGATGTATGAAAGGTGGGATGTATATATATATATATATATTGGAAGTGAAGGGCCAAAAGGAAGCAAAGAAAAGCAATTTTACTTTAATTTGGAAGTTTCGCTGTGATTGATATATGATATATGAAAAGTCTGAAACCATTTGAAAACCATATGTAAAGTGCACTACCTTCCAAAACCTCACCATCTCTAATGCTAATAACGTATCAATTAAGGAACAAAACATGATTATTATTTTCTATTCGTTTCCCTCCATCCAACTATTACAAAAAAGTAATAATTTCATAAAAATAATTAAATTATTTAAATCTCAAATTTATTCTAATAACACTGTTTCTTGCATTCCCGCGGTACTAACAGTAACTTATGTATTATTATATTTTATATGGGTGTCTTCCATTTGCAATCATGAAATGACGAGAGAAACTTCCAAAAATTCCCCCCCATCTTCTTCCTACGAAATGATTAGGATATCAGTTGAGAGGATAACCCGACTGTTGTTTCAAAGCCATCATTCAGGAAGTTGTTTGATTGATTGCTTTCATCATATCATATGATACTAAATAATCATTCATTTTTAAAATTTAAATCGGTTTATGAATTTATTTATGAATATTAAGTTATTTACATATATGTATGTGTATTGTATGGAGCGTGTTATGGAAGCAAAACCCAAAAGAATATACCAAAAACGCGTAAAAGTGCATGTGCTTTCAATCAGATCTCACAGCGGAAGAAAATGCTGAAAAGAAAAACCCATCTGATTTCTTGTGGAAATTGCAAAGAAATGTAATTTATATAAAATTAATTAAAATAAGAATCAAATATTTATTCTGATGGATCAACGCAAGCAACCAGATAGCTTACGCGTTGTGTTATGGTATACTTGGCTAAGCTTGGATCTGCATGGTTGATTTGCTTCTATATAAATCATGATACTTAATTAAATTATTAATACTAATTGAATTATCATTATTAATTATATTTATTTTCTATTATAACATAACGCCAATATAACATAACACCAATAAAAAAGAAAAGGGTTTAATTCTGAATATGAAATATAAATACATATCATATTTTATGAAATTCTTATAACTAATTTTTATGCGTTCAAAAAAATATATTGAATAAAGAAGAAAAGAGATTTAAAAATTCAAATCTTACAAAAAGAAATGATGTTTTGATGTTAAAAAATTGAAATCGAGAAAGAAATTGTCTTTTAGGGGGGGAATTTTTGGAATTAATTTGTATTATGGGGAGATTATTTAAATAGGAAAAGACCATATTAACATAAAAAGTGGGATGATGATAGTGTAAAAGAGACAATTATTTGGCTTGTATATGACTTAAAAGTGGCTCCTCTTCTTCTTCTTCTTCTTCTTCTTCTTTCCAACCTACCGTCTTTCCTTGTCCCAACCAGATTTTTGTCCGGAATGAGGTTACATAACCTCAATGCAATTCCTTTCCTACCCTCCTTTTCAAAATGAAATCATTAATTCAATCATGTTTACGGTATGTTTACTTTTGATTATCTTATATTTTTTTAATTCGATCCAATAAATTAATCATTTTTTATAAGATTATATGGATGATGATTCGATAATAATAGAAAAGAACATCAATTAATAATATGTAAGATTCTTATCATAAATATATATTTATATATAAACTTGACATATAATAAAATTATAAATCTATGTATATTTAAAAATATATATTTATATATATATAACGATAAATTATCATTTATGTTCTTATATATAAGATGAAGGAACATAACTTTAGTATATATTTGATTAGTTATATGAATTCAAATAGGATTAGGAATAAATAATGTTTAAAAATAATATTTTAAAATTTAAAGTAAAATATATATATGAGATATTAAAGTTTCTGTAAATAATTTTTAAATATATATATATATAATTTTTATTAATAAGAGAAGAATAAAATAAATTTTTATTAATTTAATTTTGTTATTTATAAATTTTGATATATTATTTTTTATTATTTATAAAAATTTTATATTAAAATTAATAAATATCATTAATATTTTAAATTAATATGTCAAAAATAAATTTTTTAATCATTGATACAGTGATTAATAAATAAATAAATAAATAAATAATATTATAATGAAAATAATAATTATAAATACCTTTTAACAAGTTTAGAAAATAATTGGTCCAATCATTTGATATTTTATTGATAAGAATTTCAGCAATAATTTAATTGAAAAATAAAAAAATAAAGAATCGAAAAATGCGTAGCTTAAGCAGGTATATATAATAATTACATAATTAAAAAAATAAATAAAGATAAGAAAGGCAGCAATCACATGCACACGAACTAGCGGAGACTTATTTCGTAACCAATCCACGCGTGACTAAAGTATAGCTCTGATTAATCTACACGCAACCGACTAAACCAGTCAAAATATCCGCGTAAGGAAGAGGTGGGTCCCAAATTTTAATCCTTGAGAAATTAATGCAGAACGCCAGCCCAAATCCAACACCTCGAGCACCTTTATTTTAACCGGCAACTGGCGGTAAATTATGAAATGGGAAACCTCCTGGTCTAAGCTGTTGTCCAAAATCTGAACCCAAAAGGAACTATTCACACTTAGAGAAATGAAAATATAAACACTTGATATCATTGCCATTTTTTTAAATATTGTTAGCCACTAAATTAGCATTAAAAAGAAAAAAGAAAATCCGCCATTGATATATAATTTTTATTTTGGGTTTGTGGGATATGGTGATGATTGAAGTTGGGAGAGAGAGTGATTTTCAGAGATGAAGAAGCAGAATATATGCTTGTAATCTCTTTATTATATGTAAAGCTGCATGAAGAAAATGAAAGAGGAGCCAAAAATGATAAAGGTCGAGAATTCTATTGCTGGAAATTCAACGTTCATTAATGAAGATGATGTGCTTCGAAGTGGTATTAACGCAGTATCATCCACCGCTACTTCTACTACTACTACTACAACGTCAGGCATCTTTGACATGATGATGCCATGTGATTATAATTATATTGGTGGTGAAAAGGGTTATTCTTTAGGTTTCTTGGACTTTCTTGATGGGAATAACCAAGATTTTGGTGCTTCTTCTTTATTTGATTGGTTTCAGTTTCAAGCTCCTAGTTTATCTGATCAACAGCAGCAGCAGCAGCTACAGCAGCTACAGCAGCAACCGTTACCGTCACCGGCATCTACTGTTCCCGAGTCGTCGGAGGTGTTGAATACTCCGGCAACTCCAAACTCTTCGTCGATCTCTTTATCATCTAATGAAGCTGGAAATGATTCCTCACAAATTAAAGCTGGAGAGGAAGACGAGCAAGATCAAGACAAGAGCAAGAAACAGTGAGTACTATTTTAAGCTTGTTACTGGGTGTTCCTTTTTCTGGATTTTTTTTTTATTTCTTTCCGTTTAGTTGCTTCTGTAGATTATTTAGGAGTATGCCAGTTTCTGATGCAACAACAATATGAAAAGTGATGAGTGTACAGAGAAGAAAAGGAATCCAAAATTTAGTATTCTGTTGTTTCTGTTTTCTGCAACTTACTGAAAGTGTGAAACGTTCATGGGTTTAGGTTGAAACCAAGAAAGAAGAATCAAAAAAGAGCAAAAGAACCAAGATTTGCTTTCTTGACAAAGAGTGAAATCGATCATCTCGATGATGGGTATAGATGGAGGAAATACGGCCAAAAAGCAGTGAAAAACAGCCCATATCCAAGGTATCATGAAAAAATATCCTTCATATATTGATTTCTTGATACGGTTTAATATAAATTAATCAAATCTTTGCCTTTAATTTACTTGTGTTGCAAGAATATGCAACTCCATTTTCAGGATAGCGATCTCTCATCATGTGCTAAAGATGAATGTTGATTTATTTTTCTCAGGAGCTACTATCGTTGCACCAGTGCAGGATGTGGAGTGAAAAAGAGAGTAGAAAGATCATCAGACGATCACGCTACTGTTGTTACAACATATGAAGGGCAACACACGCATCCAAGCCCAGTAACACCCAGAGGAATTTTACCAGATTCAGGAGCTTTCGGTGTTCCAAATTCATCTTTTCTTATTCCTCAATCTCATCAATTCCAAGAAAAACAGCGGCATGCTTATATGTATAGTTCATCACCTTCTCTCGACATCACCACTAGTTCAAGTAGTTTTATCGATCCTCCATTTTCTCCAACTTTTCTTCATCGGCTCAGTCCTTCACCAGCTTCTGTGGTCAGAGATCATGGTCTTCTTCAGGACATAGTTCCATCCCAGATGAGAAAGGAAACTAACAGAGGAGTGAATGAAGAAGAACGGTTATAATCTGCATGTCTATTATAACTGGTACGCGATTTTCTAACTGACTTGTATGGATCGATATCATCATCATCATCGCCACCACCACCCACATTCTGATTACATAACACCGAGCTTTTTAGGTTCGTTTTTGGTTTTCTTCCCTTCTTTCTTTGCTTCTTATATCATTCTTTGTATGCAGAGATTATATATTTTCAAGGAGATTTCTGTGTCATCCTTATACCCTTTTCACTACTGTACTAGTTAATCAGTTTATCTTAATCCAGCATCTTATCTTTCTTCCTTGTTGATTAAATTCCTCTTCTTTCTCCAAGCATGTAAGCTTTGTTATTTGATGACCGGAAAAGGGGTAAATTTGTCAGGAATTTTAGGGTTAGGGCTTTCTTAGTCATCAAGAATATGGATTCATTTATGACCTCTGATTTCTTAGCAAATGTGGGGAAACCCTAGAGATGGGATGTTGGCAAATTGGGATATTTAAACAATACAATTGACCAACAATAGAGTCTACATAGCCTTTAAGCATTATGGCCCTTTCTTCCACTTTAAGCCACATATATAGATTGGGGGCTTCCTCTTTTTTTCTTTTTTTTTTTTTTTAGGCATTGAATGCATGGTGATTTGAACATCCTGGCAAGGAAAGGGGATTGCAAGTTTCCTTTTAGCTTGATTGAAAGAGATACATGGTTTGCTTTATGATCTAAACCAGCCCTATCCGCTTCTTCATCCTCGTGCATAATTCTTATGTTAATTTCATTTTTCATCATATTTGATTTTTAATAAATATTGATGTGCTATTTTAATCATTAAAAAAACATAAAATGATCATATATCAATTATGAAATATTTTATAATTATTAATTGAATTCATATATAAAAATATAAATAATCATTGGAAGAGAAACCATAATGATGAGATGAAAAGCTAATTGAATTACAGCACTATCTTGACTTTAGCTACCTTAAACATGTGAAACCTACATATAAAATGTATAACAACGTGTCTGTATATATATACACACACACAAACTAATGGAAGAAGGCTACTTGAACAAGTGTATTTGTTAGAAATGTATTAATCAAGATTTATTTTTATTTATTTATATATTTCTTTTGGTGACAACTTGCAAAAGTAATGATAAGGTAATATTCAAGACTCGTAATTTTCTCAAAAATTAATATCTAATTTTCCATTTCATGCTTAAGCTTCATATCAGCAAAGCTTCAAAGCTTCTCCTGCCAAAACCCACCAAGAACAAGAAGAAGGTTCAACGATAAAAGCAAGCATACATCTACATATATATATATATATATATATATATTCCAAGCATCTGGAATTTATTCATATATTCACACTTGACATTTCCATGACAGAGAAGATAGCATACTTGGCTACGTAGATATTGTGTGAAGAAAATCTAGCCGTATATTATATATGTGTGTGTATATATATATATATGTATAGATTATTATTTCAATAAATAAATGAGAAAAGAAAGATATCGTATAGAGCTTTAGTGAATGCATATCTGTAATGAATATTCTTCTCAAATATATTTCCAAATGACGGCCAAAATTATTATTTGGAAATTTTGTTAGGATGAGTGCGTGCTTACATAAGATTATGTGAATCTTCATTTGGAATCGTTCGATTGTTATGATTATCATCTCATCATTACGATTTCAACTTTCTGTTTTTCATAGCCATTCATTTCCTGTTCAGATCTTCTTTCCGATTCTCCTTTTCTTTAATTAATTCCATCCTTTCTTTGTTTTTTAAGCTTCGCATTTCGGAAAATTAATAAATATATTTTTCTTTTTTATTTTATTTATTATTATTATTATATATATTAATTGTATTTAATTATATACTTTTTATATTAAAATTTTTAAAATCATATTAATTAATGAAATATTTTATCTATATTTAATTCTTTATTATTATTATTATTATTTAAAAAGGAAAATAAAATTATTTTTTCTAGATAGTTTAAAAGATATTTTTTAATTTGAAAATACTTTATGTTACATTCAATCGACACGAACGTTGATTCGATTATAATTTGATTCATTTATCTTCATTACGGAATAATTTATATGAACCAAACCAATACTTTATTTTTACAAAATATTTTTATTAAAACTATTATTCAAAATTAATGTTTTTTTAAAAAAAAGACAAATGAATGTGTTTAAAAAAAAAGATTTTTAAGAAAAATTAAATATATAATTTAAATAATTTTAAAAATATTTTATTAATTTTAAATAAAAAAATGAAACCAATCCTAAATAAATTGGGGGGGGTAGAAGAATATATTATATTGGTTTGGGAATAGAATATATTTTCCATTTTCCACTTATGGAAACATTCATTAAACTTTCGTTTATAACAAAATTATAATATATTGTTTCTTTAATTTTTTATTTAATTTTATTGATTTTTAGATTTTTTTAAATTATTTTTTTTTTGGGAAACATAAGCTTTATCTTTTTTTTTTTTTTATTATATAAAAAAAGTGTTTCCATACCTCAATCCTATGTGCTTGTGTTGTTTTACAGCTGGAGAGGTATTGATACATAGACATCAATTTTACTTCGCTTTTCATTATTATTATTTTTAAAAAAAAATTATATATCTGAATCAAATAATAAAAAAATCAATTTCATATATATATAAATTAGAAATTTTAAATAAAAATTAATCATAAGTGAATGGATAAATTATTATATAAAATTGATTTAAAGATAACATTGGATTAAGAGTAACTTGAAAGGGTAAAGTTATATTCATGTATTGTTATTACTTTTCATTATTGATCATTTAAATTTATGTAATTTTTATCGATAAAATTAGAATCGAATAAAAACCCTTATTTGGATCATAATTCTATTACCGTGAAGAATTATAATAATTAATTATTAGGGCTAATTTTCTATTAATGTGATGTGACATGGTTAGACGGATTCTTATAAAACAAAAGGAAAAGGAAAATGAAGAAAGGGTCATTGAGGAAATGGTGATAGATAAAAATGAGAGGGAGGGGGGAGGGGGGAGGGGGGGAGGGGGGAGACCACTCTATCTTCATCATTAACCAATTAAATAAAGAAATGATTTTGTGAAACATAGACTTTCCAAGTCTAGGAGTTTGAGCATTATGTTTGATAGCTCCATCCATTTCTTCTTCACTCTCTGCCAATAACTACCCCAACCCCCCTCTATTATTTTCTTTTTCGTTTTAATTATCCCCTTGTCATCAAAATAATAATAAACAATAGATTACATCAATAACCACCCATTTTTGTGGATTACAACGTTTAGTTTATGTTTTAAGTTCGATCTCTAATGTATTATTATCATTAGAGTTCTATTACCTCTTCAAAATCTTATTGACTAAACATAAAATTGTAACTGAGTATAACAAAAACAAATACGTAAACTCACATGATGATATATGATTCTACCAACTCAACCAGAACTAATGAATTGAACAAACAAGTTTAAAAAAATAAATACAAGGGATGTCATTAGCCCCTCTTGAGGTTATCCTTACCGTGCTAGTTAACAAGGATGGAAGGTGGATTCAACAAGAGTCAAGGGTGAGAGTTATTAAATTGCAAGTAACGGCTAGTTCTAGTACAATCATGAATCACCAATGGATACAGATTCTTATTTCCCTTGTGAAGGTTTCTTTCTATTTAACTAGCAACTGCATTTCTTTCTTGAACCGTCAGAAGATGGTTTGTTTCATTTTGGTGAATGGAAAGATATTTGTATAACAAACAAGGCTTTCCAAGTTGGAGGATTTCGGGCTATCTTCAACGAACTATAATAAGGCTGATCCTTAACTGTTATAAGTCAAACCATTACCCATTTAGTTGCATGCAAGGAACATAGTGCTTCTCAATTTTCCTCTGTTAATGGATGATGCTGAAGCAATATGATTTCATCTTCAAGGAAACATGATGCTGGTGAGTGATGCTTGTGCTACTATATGAAATGCGGGCTCCTCAGTTCTCTGTTTGTGTTGCAATTTCTTGAGCTCACCTTGCCATCATTGCTACAAGTCATTACATACGCGTAGCTTTGCCCATCATTTCACTGAGACTTGTCTGGGGGCTAACTTGCACTAGAATAATCAATTATTTATCAGGTACTAGACCGGAGCCATTTTGTTCATCAGTTAACTGATGATGATTAAGATAGCATTGAAATCTGGTACAGGTACAGGTAGGGGCCAGCAGCCGTTTGGTTTCATGGTTATCAACAACAGGCATCATAGAAGTTCCTGGCGAAGGCGTAGAATGATGCTTCTGCTACTGTATACAACAGTAGAGTACAGTGGTGGATAGAGAGGACAGGATATGTTACATAATTATCCTTTATCAGTACATGTCTCGGCCATTACTTGCCCATGCCCTAATAGTGCTCTATATAGTTATTAGTTTTTGCCAAACCGGGATCATCCATTCTCAAATTAACCGAGAAAACTAACGGATCTATTCTGCTTTCCGTATATCATTTGAAACTTGGGCTCATCGCATTTCACCGCTACAAGGTTGGCCATCTCCCTAGTTCTCACTAGGCTATCAGATAGCAGAAGCTTCTTCCCGAAGTGCTGTCTGGGATACTCTTTCGGTTCATGTTCCTGAAGGGGAAACAAATGTATAATTAGGAAGTAAGGCAACAAAAGGAGCCACGATTACCACGAAGGATCATAAGCTCCCGTATTTGATGTATTATTTCACGATATAAGCAATTTCCCGTCTTCATTCCTTCAATACTTATTTCCAACAAGCATCAAACAAATTATCGGTATCATTAAGTAATTACCAGAACCTGCTGCCTTATTCTTCCACATCCACTCGTTAGCACCCTGAAAACCCTATAAAATAACGTTTCGAAACAAAGGATTACCCAAAAAAAAAAAAAAAAAAAAGAAACGTGCATTAAAGAAAGGAGAAAGGAAAGAGAGGCACCTGGAAGCGCGATGGATCATTGGCTGAACTAGCTGCTGCAGGAAATTGTGGATAACCAAGTTCCTGAAGAGCAAAAACGATGCAGAAGACAATATAAACCCGAGTATACAACAAAATCCTAACATAATTAAAAAAACGCACAGAAGCCGATTTTACCCAAGAAAAGCAACGGACATTCTAAAGGAACTAAACGCAAGGACCAGTAAAGCACACATATTAAATGATCAACTTCAGTGTTTCCTTTTGTTGCATTTCAAATATGTTCATGTTAACGAATAGCGCAAGTGAACCTATTTCAATTCACAAAATTCAATTTGACGGAAAGCAACAGAACCATCTAGACCATTCCAACAATAAGATTAGTTACGCAAAAACACTCAACCATCATTTTATATTTATACTGCATAGTTTATAACCACACAGGGCACATTCAATTGATTAATAACTATTACTTTAATGCATACAAAAGGGATCTTGTTTGATACAAATCAGCTCGAGCATATAGAGGACTAAAAAGTATTAAAACACTAAGAGCAAGAAGAAAACTAGGTCATGATATGAAGTGCTTACTGACCACATAAATAGAATGAATGTCGTTGAAGTCTGAAGAGAATTTGTAGAAAAATATTACAAGTACACACAATGAAATATAAGTAATCCCTTAAGCTAATAGTTACCTGAGCATCTTGTTGAACTCTAACTCCTGGAGCAGCATACTGGATTTGAACATGACAGAATTAGAAATAAAAAGCCAAAAAATTTAAGGATATATATAGTTATATGACTACTCACTGAAGAAGGAAATGCAGGTTGTTGGATCTGCTGCTGTTGGCGAAACTGTTTTTGAAACTGAGCTTGATAAGGCATCGGTTGTGCTTGTGGCAATTGCTGTGTTGGTAGAGCTTGAGGATTTGACTGCATTTGAGGCTGTTGAATTGGGGATTTTTGTTGCAGTTGTTGTGGTGGTTGTTCAGATAATGTCAACTCCTCTGGTTTTTCCCACTGTTAACCACAGAGAACTGGTCATTTTGTTTGACAATATTATGCAAAGAGTAGAGAAAGAAAGCTGATTTGTTTCTCACCCGGCTTTCCCGAGTGACACTGTTATAATAGTACTTAAATCCCTCTGGTGAGGTGTGTTCTGTCCAATTACACTTTACAGGAGCCACCGGTTGTGCAATTACAGGTGCAGCAGGAGCAGATGAAGTAGATGGAGGCACATCCGCAGCCACTGTGGCAGAAGGGGCACTGGCAGCTGCTTGTGGTAATATCACTGGCCACTGAAATTGCAGAGAAAGCAACATTCTTAACACTAATTACGATAAATAATAATGAGATCTAACAATAGAGAGGATAGTAATTTCACGAATGCCACATTCTGCTGATATAACTTCCACGATACAAAAGAGTATGCAGTGAACAAACGCAGTCCTCCCATTAAGCAAACAGGCAAAGGAGCAAGGTAGACAGCACTCTGGAGAACCAGAACCTACACCTATTGCATTAACAGAGCAAGCAAATGCAACTTTTTTAAAGCATATAGACAAGTTGCACTCAAGTAGCATCAGATACTATTTGGACAAAACTATTAAGTCCTAAAATCAAGCAAATTCTGCATCTACATCCTGATTTTCCACATTTCACCAGCAACCAAATAACAATGTATCGGCAGTTAGAAACAACTACCACCAAGTGATTGCTTCAAATCCGCATGTGCATTCAGAGCTAATCAGAAACAGGCAAATGGTGAACCCACAACCAATCCTAACTAATGCCATGTATCATTCACAATTGAGTAAGATGTCTGTGGTTTCTGTTAATCTCCCTATCAAAGCTTAAACCAAAATCTTATACCTGCTGTTTAGAAGGTTGGGAACTCTGCTGCATTGCTAAACCTTGATTTGATGGTTGCATCATCTGCAATTGTTGTTGCAGCTGTGAGAATGCCTGTTGAGATGACTGAAAGGTTGCACGCAGAGTTTGTGTCTGTTGTGACACCATTTGAGCTAACTGTGAAGGAGACTGCTGAAGAGGCTGTGGCAGTTGCTGCTGGGCAGGAGCCGGCATTTGTTGTTGATTTTTAGCAGCTGGTAAAGAATGAGGTTGTAAGTTTGCATTCAAAGGAGCTTGCAGTGGTGTGATCTGTGGGACTTGGGGTTGAGAAGTTGACAGCTGCCCGCTCATGACACCATACGGCTGTGATGGAAGTGCTTGATTGAAAGGGGTTTGACCAGCAGTAATAGTTTGTAACTGACCCGCATGGGAAGTTTGTGGCTGTGAGTAAGATGTAACTTGAGGATGGAGTTGAAGCGAAGGTGGTAAATGCTGAGGGGATTGTAAGGGCTTCTGTAATGGAGATATTTGCTGGCTGACAGGTGGGACTTGCGGTAAACCCTGGTTAAAATTCTGGAATAAAAAATTATGCAGAATTTTTACGTCATTCTAGGATTCACTATTAAAGAAAAAGGCAAGCATCAAAGGCATTCTTCATACCTGCTGTGCAGTAGAAGAAACCCCATGTACTGTAGAAGCACCATCCAAAGGACCACCCAAGGGACCACCCTAAAATATAGCAAACATGAATAACAAAATTTAAGCTCAATGGTAGTCGGGCAAATTCTTGTCAATGGTAGAAAAACAAAGCAACAAAAACATCCTTGTGGCAAAAAAAAATAAAACAAAACAAAAATTGAAAAGCAAACAGCAAGGACCCCATGGCTTAAATCAAAAGATGACCAAGAAATGTTTCAAAAGGTCACCAATACCAATTCATTAAATAATATATACACATACATATACTTGGCTATGATCAGATTACTACCAGTAAACTGTTTTTCTTTCTATGATTACCAGATTACAACCATTAAACAAGAAGTGTTTCACAGCAAACAACCAGTTTTTCTTACCTGGTTCCCAAAACCACGGACAGAAATATTTGGGGAAGGGCCCATATTCTGCGGACTCATGGGATTCCAAGCATTAGGCTGACCTTGGTCAGGGTCACCAAGATTGGGTGGCAATCTGACAAGAGTGAGATGCAAAGCTTGATGTAAAACTCAGTTGAGAGCAAGAAGACAATACTGCTGAATTTCACCATAAAGAACAGATAATTACCTTGGTCCTGGAGCTTGAAACCGAGGGCCAAATCCTGGACCTCCAAATGCAGGACCACCCCTGGAGAACCATAAAGGTACTTGTGTAAATCACACACACACTACAAGAAAAAATATCTCCAAACTCCAATGTCAGATATCATACATAAAAAACTTCTATCCATTCCTAAACACCCAACTCTCAAGTCACCACATGCCAAAAAGATCAAACAACAAAGAATATGCAGTAAACTTGCATATAAAGAAATAAATATTGCCAAATGAAACCTTGAATCTCCAGGTCTAGGTCTTTTTGGATCAGCAAACCGAACAGTCAATGGTTGATCACAACCCTAAAATTCAGGAAAGCAAAAACATGTCATGTCCCTTGGAAGGGATCCGGTAGATTTAGCAACAATATAGATGAGAAAAAAAATGTAATTACCCTCATTCTGTAGATGCCATTAAGGGCATTTATAGCTGCCATTGCCATTTCTCTATGAGAGTATTTAACAAATCCACATCCTTCAGAATAAATTATGAAAAACACAGTCAACAGAAAATCAGAGATATAGATGAATGAGCCAGCCAAAATAGTGTGCCCTACAGAGCTGATAATAGACAGTAATGTTATCAGCCGGACTAAATTGCAGTAAAATGTGTTATCATATACACATTTTTATAAATGTTTGGGGAAAGAAAACAGTTAATCTTAGAACTGAAGCATCAGATTTAGACCACATGTATCCTAAATGCATGAAAATACCACATCGCTTATAGGTTACATAGGCAAAGACAGCTCGTCTACTTTAATTTGCAATTATCCTCAAAAAGGCTATAGCAATGCAATGAAAGCCAAAGGGAAAATAATGAAATGCTCAACACAATAACTTTTTCAAATCCAAATAAAATAAACAACACACCACGGCTTTGCTTCATTTCATCACGCATGAGATAAACATCTTCCACGTGGCCATATGGTGAAAAAATCTGAAAAAGCAAATTCAAGTTATGTACAATTATCTGATAATTGGAGCTGAATGGCAAATTCAAATATCCATTAGGAATGGAATAACAATTTCTCCAGTGGCAGCAGCAGTTTCAGAGGGTGAGAGGGAAAGTATTGGAGAATGTTCAATTTAAAGCAGCATGTTAAATGAACTAATTGATATAGAACATACTTCCTCAACTTCTTTTTCTGTAGCTTGTTTGTTTAAGGATCCCACAAACAATTTGTACTCGACTGCACCTGCCAAAATTAAAAAAAAAAAACATGAAAATTTGAAACTGCAAAAGCAGAAAATTTCAAGATAAAAACACATGCACACTCTCTTCATACAAAACTCCAGTTTGGGGAGAGAGTGTATGACCCAACAAAGTTTTACTAATCAAAATTACTTTAATCAATCTCAACACCTCAAGGTAAGGCAACACAAAGATTCACTACTTCATGAAAATTTAGAGTATCCGCCATAATGGAGCACTGCTATAGTGCAAGTGTGACATGTAATACATGATACTAATGACCAGCAAGTGAAATAGAAGAATATAAGTTCAATTCAAAAGCCAATAATTAAGCAAGCATAGATCATTACCAAGACGCTCTCGTTCTCCATCAGCATATCTTACTTGAATAGGACCTACTCCCTGAAAAACAGATGTTTAACATGTCAATTACTGTAATAACCTAATTCGCTGCAAAACAAGCACTGGGATTGAACTCACTCCAGGAAGAGTATGTTGATTGTGCAAAGCTCTGATTGCCCTATCAGCTTCTGCTGATGTCGCATATTTTACAAAACAACAGCCTGCATGAGTGAAATGGTTTAGATCTGATTTTCTTTAGTAACTTATACCTTGTTACCAGTAGAAGAGATTCACAAGTATGACAGCAACACATATATTAGATAGGTGGAAAACCATACTAGTAGTTGAACTCATGTTATTTAGTGATCCTTTCTACATGAACTTAAACTTGACTGAACTCTTAAAATTATGTACAACGGCAACTTTTTGCTATAATCAAGTTGGTTTATATGCCAGACTGCAGACATTCGACAGAAAATTATTCAAAGAAGAAACAGGGTGCACTTATAAAGCCCATACCTAAATATTTATGAGCTGCTAGAATTTACTGAATAACAGAAATTAGAAGCATTCTAATTTGCAAATATGAAAAGAATCGATGACCCATTAGCCACACAAAGTTATTGTAGCCATAGAAATCTAATGCCATGGATATCTGTTACACCGCCCTTGTAAGGACACTGGAACAATTAAGCTATTAAATATCAGGCTGAACTTCTGCTATCAGATGGTAATTTGCTTAAATATATCAAGGCAAAAAATAAAAAGATTTCCTCCCCATGATGATCATTCCCAAAATGAATGCTCCATCATCTGACCTGGAAACCCCATAACAAAGAACACAGATGGCAGACGAAATCCAAACTAGCATCACATAATGTCCATCTCCAGCTCAACTTTTCATAACAGGACATAAAGGAGGAGTCGGACATATATAAAAATTTAAATCAATGAACCCTCGAGGATAAAGCATGCAATCACAACAGTCCAACAGATACTCTGTCCAGGGGCCTACCACCTACATGGCGTTCAAGCAGAAAATAAACACTAAGCAAGCATTCTCATTCAACCAGACATGAAGCCATCTCATACCAGTACAAATCAGACCAACACTGCATGTGCATCTGATCCTATATTCTTTCTTCTAGCAGATAAGGTGAATAGCAAACCCATATACAACCGAGTAGGCTACAGAAAAGTATTAGCACCAGATTTATCCATGCTTTTAAATTTTAAGATGCTAGTAAAAATGGAAAAGAAAAAACAAAAGGAATGTAACAAGAACTCATTACTAAATAAAAGCATGAATATTCAAATATCATTGTGCAACTCAATAGATTTTTGAATTTAGGGAAGGCAATCTCTCACACCTTTGGCTAAAGTCACCATGAACATCATCAAACAAAGAAGAGATCACCATTCTAAGAAATACATATTAGCATCATTGTCAAGTCAGACATGGATGAGTAAGAAATGAGCCAAACTATGATAAACTTTTTTAGTGATTAATCATGCTCATCAGCCAAAAAATATCCTACTAAATCCCTAGATTTCACTTCAAAATATCCTACTAAATCCCTAGATTTCACTTCATCTGCTGCTCGGAAGTATCAATTAATTAGGAAAGATATCCATACGCGATCATACATTTGCATATGATTCCTGGTGGCTTCAAAGCCCAGGCCCTTCATCCAAACAAAATATTAATAAATGCATGATCTGCTGTCCTATACGACACTGGATTATACAAGCTCTTTCTCACCGCCTTAAGCCAATGTTCTAAAATTTAATCCTAAAATGTGCCGATTCTGAGTGTCACAGGAGCAGTAAAATACGCAATTAGATAATTGACCCATTGCTATCTTGTACCATTCTATCACAGATATGAGTGATAAGGAATTCAAACATATAGACCACGCAAAATAACAAATTGTATAATCATATAACCTGATGCCTACGCTGGATGTGCAACCACTGACATTATGAGTTATAAAACTAATATTCCCACAATTATGATTGTGTCATTTCAACCAATAAGCGTGTAGAAAGAGAGGGAAAAAAAGAGCTGAAATGGAAAAAAATCTGCAGCACGATAAACGTCAATTAGTAATCATGCACTGTCCATAAGGGCACATGATAATCATTATGATACAACTAAACAAATAATGTACGATTTTAATTGCCTAAACCATTGTGAAAAGGAAATAATCAATTAAAGGTGAAGATACACAAATTTGAGAAGTAATTCACAGGGTAAAAAAATTGCCTATATTTAGCATTATTTAAAGAAAAAAGTGTACGGCACTGAATCAATAAGCATCCAATCTACCACAAGGGCATATGATAGTTCTTAAGAAAGCTTTATCCATTCACATTGCTCACATGACAGGTTAGGTTTCTGCAAAATATTTATTCTAGGAAAACTTGGGAGTAGCAATGACGACAGGCCAGTTTCAGAAAGGAAATAGGCAAAAACCAAACTGTTCAAAAAATCAGAACCGTGTCAAACTGGAACTGGAACTGTTGTGGAGCAGTTCAATTCCAGTTCCAGTTCCAGACCAGAAAACATGGTTCAAATCTCTTTTCTAAAATAATCCTACATAAACCAGACCAATTCTAGACCACGAGAACTAGAATTGCGAACCAGCCCAGAAACAGCATGTAGAAGGGCAAGTTATGGTTCCAAATTTTTTTAAACAAAACCATCAAAACCTGAACTGAAACTCCACTTGAACAGCGGCTACCCCTATTTGGGATGGCACAAAACTAGCAAGCATCCATTAATAATGTATTAAATCGCAGCAAACGTGGAATAAATGCTGTGAAGTAATTGAGCTAATTATCAACAAGCAAACAATGAAAAACTCACTGGATTGAATGAAATGTTAGCAAAGACCAAACAAGGGTACCTGTGGGATAAACTTTATTTACCAAAACCTCCCTCAACCTCAAAATTAGTAGACCAACCTCAATTTTCAGAAATCCACAAATTCATCCATAAAATTAAAGAGATAATCAAGTGCTTGTAACAGAAAAAGCCAAAAAAGTGGAAGCAAATAAACTGAATCAGTGCAACCACACATTCATGATATCGAAAATAAGAGAACCCTAACACATGTTCTCCCAAGATAATAAAGAAATAATACACATCTGAGGAGTTTCTGCTGATATTAACCAAGCAAAACCATGATTGCAACCATGATGCTGAGACAGGAATCTAAACTGCTAAGTTTTAACACATACAGAATAGCTAACTCAAGCGCTTGCCTAAAAACAAGAAGTAAGCATATTAGGAACCATCCCAAAAGCAATTTGCTCACCTTGAGGAAAAAAAACTAAAATGCATTTCCATTCTCCACACATCATGCAAATAACATTCACATCCATGTCCATAGAAATAGGATCCAGACCATGATTCTAAATTTCCATTCTCCACAAACGATGCAAACAACATTCACATCCATGTCTATTGAAAAAGGATCCAAACCATAACTATAAATCACAAGCTTCCTGCCCCAAGAACTAACAAAGGAAGCTTCAAAATAACAAAAATGGTGATCTAAGGGGAAAAATGGAGTAAATTATCAGACAACTACCACACACAACATTCATCCCACAAAAGATGTTTGATATCCATGATGCAGCTTTGAGGATATATTACCGACAGTCACATTCATAAGTAAAACCATCCAACCATGATCCATCTCACATTCTTAAAAAGTTAAAAGAGCAGACATTCCAAGCCATTCAAAATTACACATTCCCATATTCAACGTAACAAGCCATAAAGTTCCTTAAAATTGCATTGCATTGCATTTCACACCCTTACGAAAAGCAACAACTTAAGTCTATATTTCCCATTTCAGTACATGTACAAAGTTCTCCTTTAAAAACCCTGAGATAAAAATAAGAAAAATAACTACAAAATGGCAATCGGCACTCCCCATACAAATGACTTGTTGCCACTATGACAAGACAACAATAATCATCGTCAAGCCCCCAACTGCTCGACATGAACAAGTTTTTAATATTTATACAAGTGTTGCCTTCTTCTTTGGTAGATGTGAATAAAAAAAGGGTACAACCAAACCCAACAAGCCCCAAAACTTGTTACAAATAAAAAACTGAGACGAAAAGATGAGCATACTTTGCTCCCATCAGCCTCTTAGAGGACCTGAAATAAGATAAGTATAAATCACAGTAATTTCATTCAAAAAAATTTATACGTACCTTGTTGTTGTCCTGTTCTCTTGTCTTTGATCAAAGCAACCTCTATCACATTTCCATGTAGTTCAAACAAGGGGCGAATCTGGCAAAAAGAACAGGGTTAAAGAGACTGAAGAAATTTTGACAACACAACACTCGAGCAATCTGCCTATATTACACACAAAACACCATAACATCGAAAAAAGAGAGAGAGCGTCAGCAACGAGGAAGTAAAGTGCAACGCATGAGCTTTCATTACTTGAAATTAAACCGAATTGAATGTTAGTGAATACATCAGAAGGGATAGTAACTTCAAAAGAACACGAAATACAATCTCACTTAATCTGTTGCATTGCATGAATTACAATGAGCTTCCTTGCAAATTGAACACGTTGCATACATCAACTAATTGAACTTACATCTTCTTCACTCGCAGTCCTTGGAACAGATCCAACAAATAGTTTCGCAAAACTACCACCGTCAACATGATCTGTAACAAAAAGAACATGCTTTATCATTTTCAGACTGTAAACGATGAAGCATGCAAGGTAAGTGCAAGTAAACAGACGCACAAAATTGACAAGTTATGTTATAATTATTAAATAAATTGAAACCTCCAGAAACAACAACATCATAAGAGGAATAAGAATTGCAATTAAAATTTAAAAAAAAAAAGTTTTACCAGGAGAACTTCCACGGCCACCAAATGGAAAACCTCGTTTTTGCCCAGAGAGAGGCAAAGGAGACGGCATAGAGGGAGGCGGAGCCTGAAAATTTGAAGGAAAACCACCACCTCCACTGGCCATAGGTCGAAACCCGGCACTAACACCGCCACCACCGCCAGCTCCAGCCATTGGTACAAATCCACCAGAAGGATGAGGAGGAGGAGGAGGATGACGACGTGGAGGACTATCAAAGGGACGGTGACCAGCAGGGGAACGATAGCTGTTAGGGCTACGGCGGAAGTTGTCGTAGGTGGAAAAACGATTAACAGGAGCATCAGAGAATCGAGAAGGAGGACCGTCGGAGAAACGAGAAGGTCTACGACTATTAGGATAATGATAGGAGGTGTCTTGATCCCCATTGGTGGTATTATTGTTGGTGGAAGTGGTGTTGTAGCGGTCTCCTCTATGCCTGTCCATGGAATTGAAAGCTTTCACCTGGTTCTTACAAATGGAGAATTGCAATGAGGATAAGAACAAGAAGAGAGCAATTAGGTGAAGAGTAGATAAGAGCGCTGACGAAGATCAGGAAGAAAGAAAGAGGTAAATGGCGAATTTTGGGGACATGGCGCAGGGTGCTGCTATGCCTCTGCTGCAGCTGCCCGCCTGCCTGCTCGCTCTCTGGATTCCGTAATTGGGCTGTTGCCAGCCTGGTTCGTTTTGGACTATGGTTGGGTTATGCAAGCTGACCGGTTGCTATTGGATTTAGTTTCCTTCAAGCCCTTTTTCCTCAACTTTACATTTGGATAATAAAAATTAAATAGTTAAACCCTGGTACGGATAAATATTTTCATATTTATTTTTTATTTCTTTAATAAATTTTTTTAAAATCATTATTTAAAAAGAACAAATAAGCAAAAATGTTTTTAATTTTTTTATTTTTATTGAAATTGCTATTTAAAAATTGATTATTTGTTTAAATCAGTAGTAATTATAAAAAAATATTAATAAAAAAATTAGTTTCTAAATAATGAAAAAAAAACTATATAATTGTGATTGGGTAACATTGGACGTGGTTCTTCCATGTGCATTAAATGCTTAGAACTGGTTTCGCGGACCCGCTCACAGTGGATTAATAACACTGAACTTTGATGGGTCGGGTCAGGCATTAATTTGTAAAAAATCCAAGCACACATGCTTTGCCTCTGCCTTCGACCCAACTGCAAATCATGCTAGACGGGTCGCACTCCAAAGACTGGTTCGATATTTTTTTTAAGATATTTATTTTTTATTTTTAAAAATACTTTTTACAAATTATTGAAAAATATATTTATTTTCCTATGATTTATTTATATTTTAAATAATTAAGATTTAATTGAAAATAAAGAAGTGATTATTAGAGGATTAAATTTTAAAATTAGTTAATTCATGGATGTTAACAGATCATACTAACATACTATCTCATTATAGGATTTCTTGCTTCCGATTCAAACTCCAAACTCACTCAATGATGGAGATGATAAAAAGGAAAAAAAGGACTGGAATGAGAGGACAAAGGTGGAGTTGAAAATCAAATATGAACGGTAGGAGCCAAAGGAGAGATCTTTTGGGGGGTTTGTCCGGACAAAGTCTCCCAACAGCACAACAGGCAACATTTTCAGGATCTATATCATGTCCGAACCTTCAGATCTTTCTTTCTCATGTGATGGTTCGAATCGGACCTACCACAAATTTCTTCCAGGAGCCTGTTCTCCTGAGACGAAGTGGCTGTCACTCTTCCTGGAAAATACAGTGCATTAGAAGCCTCGTTTTCGCTGGTTTCCTTCAAAATCTTCTCACTGATTCTTGCAAATGTGTTCAGTGCTGCAGTCTCCCCTGCTCGGCTTGAATCAGCTTTTCTACTTCATATTTTTCCCAAGTAATATTTTTTGATTAATTTATATTTATACCGAGATCTTTAATATTTTTTAAAAATATTTTATTTAAATCAGTTTATATACGATTTTTTCTTAAAATTTTATGAAAAAATCATATTAAAAATTAAAAATCTTTATAAGAAGTCATTGATCTATAAATATTATTATATTATTATTGGATCTATGATATTTATAATAAATCAAATTATTAATTATTTATTTTTTATTTTTAAATTTCAACTACTTTTTTATCATTTATCTAAATTCTTAATTAATCATAAATGAAGATAATTCAATAAATTATTTTTATAAAAAATCAAAATTATTTAACTATTAAGTTCCATTTAAAACGTTGGATATTATTTAATATGAAAATAGATCTGCAAATAAAAATAAACTATTTTTTTTTAAAACAAAAAGGGGGACAAAGCCGAGTGTAATAAAAGAGGTGGCAAGTGTCGGTGCTGTTATATCTGAGCATCACGTGCTCAATTTCCGCCATTGATCGCTGTCCTTCTGCTCCATTGCATACACCCTTTTGCTTTCATTTCCCTTCAAAGTTAATAATGATACAACCACAGCTCAATCCGTTTCCTTATTGAATCATTTATCTCATCATTATAAATGAATAATTATTTGGATTTCAAAATTTGAGAGCTTTAACGCCAGGCAGCTGCCATTGCTGAAGCTTCCTCGTGTCTGTTCCTTATATCTCGCTCATTGACCCCTTTTATCTCTCTTTCTCTCTGCCTCTCTAATACTATATTTATTTCTATATACATGGTAATAGTTTCATTTCGTTAAACAAATGTTTTATGTCTGAACTGAACCTCCATTTCTGATTTTCAAGTTATCATTTATTACTTTCTTGATACCTTTCTTCCTTCTTTGCCCACATTGGATCTGGGTTTTCCTTGTTTCTCCTCCGGGTAATTTTTGTTCTCTCTTTTCTCCTCTTCCCCTGGCTCTAAGTTCCGATCTTTCCTCGTTTCCTTTCTCTTCCCCACCCCACCCCCTTAATGTTTCGATATTTCTTGCTCTTAATTTATGTTTTTTCCTTTTTTGCAAAGAGAAATTATGATATCTAGTGGATTGTATTGTGGGTCATGATCGTTTATCACAATATACATTTTCTGGGTTTACTTGGTTATGCGTTTTTATTCAATCTCTTTGCCTTTTCTTTTATGTGCCTCAAATTCCGGTATTTGCTTTATGGGTAAGCTTTGTTCTTTTATGATTCCAATGTTAAAAGCATGTTCTTTACTTCGTATAAGTGGAAAGGCAAAGACACAGGCTTGAAAATTAAGTAGCCTTTGAATTTATTCAAGAAATCTTAGAGTTACTTTCAAGCTAAAACTGGAAAGTTGTTTCTCTTTACTCGATGAAATTTGATGCCTTTATTGGAAATTCGATCCGTCATTTATGATTAATTGCCTTGTAATTTAGCTATTTCCTCTAATGGTTTAACTTTTGATTTGAGGATTGAATTCTTTTATTGGTTTGTGAATCATATAGGAGCTTTATCAGGAGAGTGAGAAGAAGGCAAAAGATCGAACAAAAGAAAGGAAGGAAGGAAGAAAGTCAGATTGTGGGTATAATAGCTTGAAATGGATCATTTGGGTTGTAACGAGAGAAATTTTGACATTGATCTCGAGAATGGGATGCAAGCCAATGAACCAAATTCTAATGATTTTCCCACGGAGCAAGTGAAGCTGGAGGGAGAAAAGACTCTGGATTATACAGTTGCAGAGATGAAAGTTGTAAAGGAAAAGTGTAAAAAGACGAGCAATAAAAAATCTCCAAAGCCTCCAAGGCCTCCAAGAGGTCCATCATTGGATGCTGCAGACCAGAAACTTATCAGGGAAATTACTGAACTTGCCATGTTAAAACGAGCAAGAGTTGAGAGAATGAAAGCCCTGAAGAAAATGAAAGCAGCAAAGGGATCATCAGCATCAGCATCAGCATCTGTTAGCTCTGTGTTCGCCATGTTCTCCACCATTCTCTTTTGTCTAGTGATAATCTTTCAAGGTAATGTTCTTAGGCAGAATCGGTTGTTCTACTAGCCGATCACAGTTTTAATAACAATTCGTTGGTAGTAGTTACTATCCATGCTGTTATAATCAATTTCTCATACATTGGGAATTTAATATGTCTCAGCAATGTCCTCAAGAGTTACATCTGTAGATATACAAGGATCCCCGGAACCAGCAGGGAGTGGTTTGATTGGAGTACAGTATTTTGGGAATCCATCTGCAAGTGACCCAAATGCACGGCTTTCTAGTTCTCAGAAGTATGCTTTTGTTCATATTGACTGAAAACTATCCCTCGCATCCTTCCCAAGTTTTATGTGAGATGTTCCTTTGGTGTGATAAGTTATACGATATTTTGCAGTTTTGTAAAGCCAATTGCTGCTTGTGATCATCCTGAAAGTCCAACAACAGCTGTGGGATAAAATAGAGAAACTATACATGTTTGTGTTTGTTCTTGAAGTTCTAGCGAAGGCATAATAGAGGTTTGGTGGGCGAGTCATCCCCTCTATGCACCCTGTGTTATATGGGACTATAAAGAAGATAGCACCAGGTTTTTTTTACAGGTCATACGACTTTTGCACCTGAGAATTTGCCGCCTTGGCGATTAGTCCAGCCAAGTTATGCAAAAGGGTGACTGTATAACTTTACTTAATAATAAAAATCAGATTCACTTGTTTCTTAATGTTCTTTGTTCTGAGTAAGAGTTGTTAATATTACATTCTCTGCATTAGCAAACTTATCATTTATAAAGAATGAGAGTTAGGGGACCGAAAACCTGATCAACCTTCAAGCACTGTATCTACGATGGCTTCGAAACACTCCAGAGTTTCTGCATGTCTGTCATCATTTCAGTTATAGGCCATTTAACTGACCCTGGAATTTTATTTGACAAGCTTGAGCTTCTGATCACTATCCATTATCCCATACTTTGCAAATCCAAAATGACCTTTCAATACGGCATCTATGGCTTGGGGAAGAATGTAATCTACAACGGGGATGTATACTTCAACTCGGTAGCTTGAACGTCGTTGTTGATCAGGATCCTTGTTTTCTTCTATCAGCTTTTGCAAGTAATTTAGTATCTTCGTTGCATCAGACAGGGTGATATTGGACATCAGAAAAGCTAGACCTTCAACATCTGCAATGGACACAGGGTGATATCGGACATCGGAAAAGATATACCTTTAGCATCTGCAATGGATGAGTTATAGATTGCAGGGATGATACGCAGAGATCATAATAAGGGGTCTTCTGGCAAGTTATGTTTATCAAATCATCACTTCGGATAAATTGTACAAGAATCAAATGAGCAAGAAGAAGCCAAGTGTACGATAAAAAGATTGAATATTTTATGAAAGGCTGGTAGACGAAGCTGGTAATCTTTTGGGTTATGGCTTGAGAATATTACAGGGTGAGAGTTTTACGAAGAAACTTGTTTGTAATTCATCATATAGTATTATAAATCAATCATTAATAGTATGACACATACTAAACTGATTCTAATGTCATAATTGCATCATTAGCTTCTTACATTAGCTGGCTTATAGAGAAGAAGCAACTACCAAATGTCTTCAAGGACCCTGCATTGTTTTATTTTTTCAGGCGTTGTTAGTTTTGGTTCAAGACAAATATAGGAGATATAAGGCAATATTAAGAAATAAGGAGGAGAACGAAGAAAAGAATTGGCAACTTGGGATGGTTTTTTCTTTTTTTTTTTTGTCTTCAAAACAATAATTTGAAATAAAAATGGCCTCAGAAAGAGAATCTTGCTTTTGGGATTATCATTGTTGCAGATGAGCCTATGAAATAGAACACAAGAGGCAAGAAGATGTAAGCTAGTACGAAATTGGCATATCATGGGTAAGGCGTGAGTTGGATTATTGGTCACAAAATAATTGCTTGCAAAACAGTAATAGCAATAAAGATGAAAAAGACATAAAACTACTTTTGTCTACGATAATTGATTAAGATGAGGCTTTCCTATGCTTTATTTGGTCAGAAGAAGAATAAACCCTCAACAAAAAGGAATTACCCTATACATGGGGAATTTTTCTGATTCCCTTCACATGATATGGAAAAGCAATTAATTGAACCTGTTTGTTTCTTCCTTAGCTTTCTAAAGAAGTCTATGACTCTTTTTCAGTTATTCTTCTAATGGTAAGTTCATCAAAATTTTAATATTAACTGTGCCATGTTGTTCTGGGTACCATTCGTGACGCTATTCAAGAAAACCACACGTAACCTCCTGGTTAGTGTGGGAAGCAATGTTCTAGCATGGGTGGCCACCATGCCATCTTGTTTGTATATGATTTTTGCTATATCTAACGAGAAATGTATAATTGTGAATACAGTAATAAATCTCACAAGATGGACTATTCCCCCTCATGGTTCGGTTTAAATCAGGGAATGAACACACCAAAGCTAGCCTGTACTCTTCAATGCCCATATCTAATGCTTTGCTGCTACTTCTTACTAGGATGCTCTTAATCTCAAAAATGGAATTCACCCATTTGCAAATTGCAAGGATTTTCTAGAAGAAATGAATTGTAACAATAGCCCACTTCAGGGACCAAATACCTAACTATAATTTTTTAACCAGGGGATGGATATCAGAATTGATGCACCTGGATAGGCCAAAAACCAGAAAAAGGCATGACAACAGAATCTGAACTAAAGATGCTAATCCTGTGGTTCTAACTGCTGCGCCAATTAAATAGAATCTGACGCCAATTAAATAGAATCTTAAGCAAAATAAAAACAAGAGGATACAGGTTTAAGTAGCTATGAACAAAAAGAATGAAGCCTCTGGCAATGGCGCCACAAACACGTCACATAGATTACAATTATGCTTGTTCCTATCAGACTGCGGTGATTGATTAAAGCTGGTGAATCCAAGCTTCCCCTCAAGAAAAAAATTGATAGCTGAGGAACTCGGCGACAGGATTAAACAACGGTAATGAGTTGCATTAGACAGAAGAAGATTAGTCATTGTAGAAGCTACACATTTTTTGCATGCCGAACAACCCACATAATGCAAGAGCAATCATTTAACCATAACATTTTTGGAAAATGACATTTCTTTCAATTTCATGTTCTTCAGATTTCCTTCGAGAGAAAGATCAAGATCTAAAGATGCCAGCAATGCTATTGCGGAAAAGCTCCTTTAATGGCTTATTTAAAAGCTATACAAATTAGCCAAATTTACAGAATCACGAGCAACAAAAACCTAGCAAAAGTGAACCGAAAGCCATCAAAGAAGAAAAGGAAAACTAATCAAACTGGGTAAAACTCTATGTATGATTCTCATCGACTTGAAATACATACACGAAATTTACATGGAACTAATAGATTGACATAGCTTCTAAAGATTACAGCCACAAAACAGAAAGAAGTAACAGAGCATGGAGACTAAAACTACAGATTCCAACACACTAACGAAAGTCCATACTACATCATCAATCGAGAAATCTAACCAATTCAAGCTGGGAAAACGACTCCATCCGGTGGTCAGATATGAAAAATCGAACTCCGGCCACCGGAATATCGAGGTTGAAAATCTGAAAAATCCGAATTCCAGCCAGTGGAAAGCTGAGGAAGACCACTGAGTGCACATTCCTGAATCCTATATCTGACGGAGAAGAGGGGCGGTGAACATTCCGAGATATTTTGAGACGGGAATTTTGGATTTGGATTTATCAGGACGAGACCAGTAGGAATATGTAGTAGTTATTTTTGGTACGGTAGAGATGTTTCCATACAATTACATCACAAGGACCACGTGTTTTTTGCATGAATTGACAGCTGGAAAACGGCCGAGGATTTAGAAGAGAGAGAACATTTGATTAACATTAATCTACTTTTAGTTTTATCTACCGTAAATTAGACTAAAATTCAAAAAAAATATTTTAATAATTAAGCTGTCTTGTGTGGATGTAGCAAGTATTTAAAATATATGTATTTAATAAAATATTTATAAAATCAAAAATAATATTTATAAAATATAATATTGTCACACCCCCGACCCAACACACAAGGGATGCGACAAGATCCCGTAGTATAATCATCGCTCACCCGTCTGAACTCGGACCTACGTTCATCAAATAACAAACGCTGAGAATACATCTTAATGGTGCTAGAAACACATAAACAAACCAATCACATGTATCACAACCATACATCATGCAACTGAACATACAGCACAAGGCCATCCAACAGGCACACAGCCCCATACATACGGCATATAGCCCACACACACGGCGTACAGCCCAAACATCAATAATACCAGCAATATTGGCCAACACTGCTTATCACACAAGCATGCCTAGTCCACAATCAATCGCAATATGCACTCTCCTTCAATTTGGTGCCTCTCGCACTCTTTTAGGAGCATCGCTTACCCCTTCACCATATTGATCAATACCGGCACTTCTCGCACCTGTAGGGCAGTACCCCTTTAATATCAATTGGTACCTCTTGTACCGTTCATATCCCCACCCTTATTTCACCCCCTCACATGAGATGTTATGCAATCAAACAATATGCATTCATATGCCAAATAACAATCCTATAAGGTAAACATCCAAAAATCACAAAGTACGTTCCTTCTCGGAACTCATAGCCACACCTAATCGTAATTACAAGCATAAACATAGGGAGTTCAATCCCCAAGCATCAGTTCTAGGCTTACAGAGCCATCGAACCACTAAAACAATCAACCTCTAGCTCAAACAAAGCAACGCTAGCATAAACACACATTTCCGAACACAAACAATATAACGTCTAGCACAAACTAGCACAAACCTGAAGACAGAAGCTTGCCAACTCTCACCCTCGATCACCACGCTAACCTGCTCTAGCCTTAGCTTCTAGCTCTCGCCCTGTCTCGGTGTCTAGAACCTCCTCTCCGAGTGTTTAGAAAGGTTTAGGGACGTTCTAAGGAAAAGAACTAATGAAATCCTTATATTTTAAGCTATTAAAAGGCCCAACTTAAGTCGCGTACGCCCGTACGGAACTAAAAAGCCTGAGAAACACAACTCCTACGAGTTGCGGTACGGCCGTACCGCTCATGGTACTCCCGTACGCCCCAATTCCTGCGAGCTCTCCTGACAAACCTGATTTCCTGCGAGTTGACGTACGCCCGTACCATCCATTGGTACGCCCGTACGCACTCGGGGACCTCTATACCCTTCATCTCCCCTGTCTCGTACGGTCGTACAGCCTCCCCGTACGCCCGTACCACTCCCCAAACTCCTCCTTTCCCACTCAAACGCACTCCTCGGCCTCCTAAAATACCTCAAACACATCCCACACATGCATGCCACCATGCACACACCTAGCACACATGCAAATACACATCCAAGACGTCATTATGACGTACATACGATCACAGAATACATAGCACATACGCAAGCAATCGTATCATAACATGTATACATACACGTATACATCTAAACATGTATACTCAAAAACCTAAAACTTTTAGGGAGTCAAACGCGGATGTAACAAATATAATTTTGATGATATCAGGAAATTTTTAATCAATTAACTCATAATTGTTATCCAATAATAAAATTTAATAATTAAATATAAATACAATATCATTTTAAAAATATTTAAATGTTTTTATATTTGCTTAGTTGGTTTAAATTTATAAATAATTTAATTAAATGATATATTTATTTATTTCAAGATATATAAAATTAATAAAATATATGTTTTAAAAAATATTATAAATATATGAATATATATATAATTTGTTATGATTTTTATAATATTAATTAATGCAATATCCATTTTCACCGATCTGCCTTAAGTGTTAAGGTTATGGATGGCAATCGCTTTCAAAGCTGTCTCGTAATTTCCATAATACAGTCCCACCGAAGTCAATACATACTACTAGTATCTGTTAACATGATGATTGTCTCATAATGCCAAAACCCTCTCTCATTCATTGCAGGTGGTCAACACATAGCTTATTTTAAGATAACATACTACGTATCCACTGGATTCCTCCTACACCCAATATTATTATCGTTATTCCATCATCCTTTAATATCCAAACTATTTAATGCATCTTTAATATTCATTTTTTCATATAAGAATTTGCCATTTTTAAGAAGAATAATAATTTTTTTTATAGAAATTTCAATTTATTTGTTATTGTTATAAAATTAAAATTACTATTTTTATATTACTTTTATTAAAAATGAAAATTTAACACGATTATTAAAATATCAAAATTATAAAATATTTTGAATGATTTTTGAATAAGAGTGTAAATGAGATTGATTCATTTAAGTTTTAATTCATTTATTATGATCAAAAGAGTTTAAATCAAACTTTCTAAATTTTTGGTATATTAAAAGTTTAAATGAAGTTAATTGAATTATAAATATTTATATAAATATCATTTTTTTTTAAAAAAATCAATAAAATAAAATAAAATAAAAATAAAAATAAAAATATTCATATTAATAATGAAATTAAAAAATATTTTTATATATTTAAATGATTATAAATTTAAAAATAATATATATAAAATTAAATTACTTTTGTGTAAATTAAAGAGTTAGCTTGTATAAAGTTGAATTACTGAGCAAGCTCATGAATGGGTTGGGCCGAGAAGTGTTAGCAAGGCTTCGTAGAACGTGGACGAAGGGATGAAGCCCAATGATCCAGCCGAGAATTTTCGAGAAAACAAAGAACCCTAACCCTAGTAATAGATGCCCCCAACCTCTTTCTTGCACGTGACATTCAGCTGATTTGAAGAAAAACAGAGTATTGAAGCGCCGCAGAGACCCTATCTCTTCCAAAATACATATTCTCTCATTTCCACCGTCTGATGATTTTCCACGTCACCTATCCGCGTGATTACTGATTTCAACGGTTCGGATCAACTTGCAGAGTTACTGGTACAGCGAACGAAGAAGCTCCTCTCTTCCCCCTCTCCGTCTTTCTTCTCTCTAATTCCTGATTTCAATTTTTTTTTTGCCCCAAACGAAAAATATTTTATCGTAAAACAAATAAAGCGTTTTTCCGTTTCGAATGAACATGACAATCATGGAACAAGAAAGTGAAATCATTGAAAAGGAAAAGAAAATTAGAGTTTTCAGCGAACAACAACCAGAAGAAAGCACAGACGTCGATAGTGATACGAAGCAGAGTCTGGAAGTTGAAGAAGATGAAGAGGATGACGGAGATACTGATGATGATGACGGCGAGAACGGCGGTGAGAGCGAAGGTGTAGAAGACAACGAAGATGGCGAAAGCGAAGGCGTTGACGACGATGACGACGACGTCCAGGTCTTACACTCCTCAGGCGGAATACCACCACCGGCTCAGTCAGCAGACGACGATGAAGACGAAGACGACGACGATGAAGACGAAGATGACGACGGAGATGGTGGAGATGACGACGATGACGATGAGAGTGACGAGGTTCAGGTATTACATGCTTCCTCTGGAGGACCGCCGGTTCTGCTAGCGGATGATGAAGAAGATGCTGAAGGCGGTGATGAAGATGACGAAGATGACGAAGGAGTCGAGGATGATGAAGAAGATGATGACGATGACGTACAGGTTTTACACTCTTCTGGTGGACCGCCGGTTCTTGTTGCCGATGACGATGATGGAGAAGATGTTGAGGATGACGATGACGAGGACGATGGAGAAGGTGAAGGTGGTGACGACGATGACGACGATGACGATGACGACGACGAGGATGAAGACGATGTTTCTGAAGCAGAGGTAATAATAAGAACAATAATAATATTTGCGTTTTCTATTTTCTCTGCAATATCTTCAGATCTGTTGTTTTTTAGTTTAATTTTGTGCGACGTTGAGGCTAGACCACGTTTTCTGTAGTTGTTTGTTTAACATTTCTGTTCAGATCTGTGTTATTCTTCTACAGATCCGTGTTATTCTAGTTGAAATTTGGTCTATTTTGGTCGTTCAAAGAGTTGTATAGAGGTCTGGCCGTAGAGATTTGTGTGTTTATGCTTTCTGCGATAAACAAATATGGTGGTTCGTTAGAGTCCGGGTATTTTGCTCCTTCAGCTGTCCTAGTATCTGTCAAGCTCTGAGATGGGCTTGAAAATTCTCTAAGTTGATTGTATATTTTCTTGTGCTTTTAATCATGTGAGCTGCAAATTTTTGTTGTTTATGCATGTGTTTTTAGCATGGTCTGATACAAATATTTTAAACCAGCATGGTTTCGGATATTTAATCGTTTGGATGGTGCTGATTAATCTTAAAAATCAGTAATTTATAAAAATTTTTTTCCTAATTTTGTTCGTTTTTCGATTTTTTTGGGATGAAATGGCCAAAGAAATAGGTGGCTGCCTTATTGTTTTTCCTTTTTTGTTTTTATAGTGTACTAGTCTTTAATATTTTATTTGCTGGTGCTTTTGTTGATGTTTTAGTATTCATGGTTAAGATTCATTGGCTCCATGCTAACTTTGTTGTTGATATGTTGCTGTTTTGTTGTATACGTGTGAATACAGGAGGATATGGGAACCGAATATCTTGTTCGTCCGATAGTTCGTGCAGAAGAAGAGGAAGATGCCAGTGATTTTGAACCAGAAGAGAACGGTGAGGACAAGGATGATCAGGAGAATGCAGATGAGGAAGATGAGGATGAGGCTGCTGGTAAGGTTGAGGATCCTAAAAAGAGGAAGAGGGTGGGTAAAGATGATGATTCAGATGGTTCTGATGATGGAGGAGAGGATGAGGAGAGACCATCTAAGCGGTAGGGGCTGGGGGACCCTCGTTGGTTTTGAGGAATGACCATAACCATATAGGTCAATCTCTCTATCCCTGTTTCTTTTTCCCATCTATCTCATCTTTGTAGAAAAAAAATGGATAGGATTGCTTTTGGATTATGTGTTTTTTTTTTACCTTCAAATCCTTTGTTTTTAGGATGATAAGATGTTTAATCTGGTTAAATACATAGTCATGTTGGGGGTTGGATGATGATGACTATTCAAAAGCACAGTTGGTCTAGACTTTTTCTGTAAGTTATGATCTTGTTAGCTTCTCTCTCTCAAAGCCTTTAGGTAAAACTTGGATGATTTTATTTTTGGTGCTGCCTTTTACATGTGTTTATTTCTAATTTAATGTCTGTCTGTGAATGGTTCGGTGTAGCATGTGAATTATTTGTGAATGGTTCGGTGTAGCGTATGTGGATCATTTGGTTTTGCAAGTAAATGATGTTCATGGAATGCTGTCAGCTGCGCTGCGGTCAAGTTTTTATGATTCAATGTGGTGTTGAAATGAACCGATGGTAATCCGTTTCGATTGATTGGGCATGATGCATCCAATTTTCATCATCATCATCATCATCATCATCATTGAATGATGGGTGGATTCTATCTGATTGATTGTTCCTTTGGGAGGGTGTTGGAAGGAATGGGAATTAGTAGGAGGCTGAGGGATAATACTGTAATTTCTGTCTAATCCTAGACTCGATTATATTTCGAATTGGGCATATGGGTCATGGGTGAATGGGGAAACGGGTATCCATCTCAACGCCCATCAATATAAACAAGAATGAACCAGTGGCATTCAAGCGAAAAAGCAATCTCCCTGGCACGATATCTAACAAAAAGAAAAATGAAAATGAATAATGCTGTGCGAAGAAAAGGGGCCGAGGGAAAATATTTTTTTTAAGACGTATGATCGAATTCAATATGGAGATGGGTCCGTTAGATCACGTGTTCTCTGTCTTGTATGGATAATGGGACCCATTATTTTTGGGGAAGTGGACACGTCATTGTATGATCTGCCATGATTAAGTTAATTATTATCATTAATGTGACTGCTGTAAATTAGTTAAATCTAGACTACATCCTTTGGCTGTAAACATTTTATTGTGACTGACCATTTCTTTATTTTTCATTTGGTTGGTTTGAGGTATGCGCCAGCAGCACACGAGAATTTGGAACGAGAAAAACAAATATTCGGCCCCTCGGACAACTCAGTGGCGTGGAAGAGAAATTCCAAGTGACAGATGGGATGGGGAGAGCCAGCCAGACTATCTAGGCATATTCCATATTTTATCCAACCTTTTCTTGACCCTGCCAATCAAATCCAGGCCGTTGCCGTTTCCAAAGAGGGACCACACAAAAAAGTAACAAACATATCAACGGTTGGCGTGCCATCTAATGCGCTGGAATCACCTAATTCTGGAAAGAAAAAGTAGATATCAACATCCAACCTACTCAACTTGCATTAATTAATCCATTGATTTATTTTTGGACCGGAGCAAAAGATACCCAAACCAGTATTCCTACATATAACTATATTAACATATTTAAATTTTAAATAAGTGGAAATAACTTAGCCTGCCCAATTTTAATATATAAAAACTTCTTCAACTTGTAACTTGGACCTCTGGGATTTTAAATATTTATCATTTAAATAAAAGAAAAACATAATGGAATCCCGTAAAGTGTGGATTCAAATCCACTCTGGACCAGCCAATATGAAAATTGCAGTTAATGGGGAGGAGCACACGGATGGTATTCGATGCTTTTACAGGGGGGATAAAACAAAAGCAGCAGTGAAAGAGATCACTCTTGGACAGTATTTCCTCAGCTGGTAAAATTAAATCCTCCCAAAGGAATGGTGGGTTGGTTTGTGGCATTTACTCCGTCTGCAGTACTGTGGTTTTCATCTTCTTCCTCCTCGATCCAATACCTTTCCAAGATCTTGACAGCTTTGTCATATATCTCATGGTTGTCATGGCTCTGTAAATTCTCAATCTTATCCAACCCCTCACAATCGTCTATCAACTGTGTATACGCGTTGACTGCGGTGTTGCCACACTCTTTCTCATTCTCACCAATCTTGAGTATGTTCTCTAATCCCTCCAGACACACCGTCACAATTCTTGCATCTGGACATGCCAGCAGATCACACAGTGGTTTGATGCAACCTTGGCTGACCATGTATCTGATTATCATACACACACAAAATTCAAGTCATGATAAACACCACCTCCCTCTATGGTCAAAGTAAGCAACAACACTTACTGAATCTGTTCTCTCGATCCTCCTGACGTGGCATTGGAAATTGCCCATGCTGCTTCTTTCTTCACTTCAAATTCGGCAATTTGCAGCAACTGTACCAGTGGAGCAATGATGTTTGCCTCTATTATAGCCTAATTTACCATGAGATAGAATTGGAATATCAGATGAGATGATAATGGTGACTGAAATAACATGGCAAAATCAGCTCGCCTTCTCAATTGCTTGACCTGCTATGGTGGTAACTAGTAACAAGAATATGTCCTGCTTGTGAAGCCATTGCTTGGACAACGTAAAAATGGCATGGAAATTGACGATTACACACAAGTACTTTTAGCAGTTTACCTGTATTTGATGTCTATTCCCGGCAGTGATATTTGATATTGTCCAACAAGCTTCTTTCTTGATGCTCTTTTTATAGTTTTGTGAGAACAGTTGGTAGAGACAAGGCAGCCCTTTGTTGTCAATTACACACTGGTTACAGGATTTATTAGGGTTATATATTTATTACCATGCACGTCGAAAGAAAGATGTGATACCAACGAATCGAGGGTTAGAGATATAGCAAATGTGAGGAGATAGATACTATGATCAGAAATAAGCACCTGGGTCTGAATGTCATCGCCCGTAACAATGTTGCCTACAGTTCGAAGTGCAGGTACAAGGACTGTTGTTGATGGATGGCTGCAGAGAAACAATTTTCAGTTGGCAGATAGATACTAGTTCTCATGTTCAGGTGGTTTTGAAATACTCATGAAAACAGTTTCTAAGCAAGTGAGAAAATGTTAACCAGGAAGGATTCGTTATCTATGAAGTCAAGTGTAAGCAAAGTCTTACAGTAGAAGTTCCACAAGTCGTGGAACAATGCCTGCCTCGATCACAGCCTGAATTTTGTCATTTGTGCCATCAGAAAGATAAGAAAGTGCCCAGCAGGCATCAGTTAGCACTTCATCATCAGTTGAGTATATAAGGTGCTGAAGTGCTGCCAATGCAGGTTTAACCTGATAAAGAAACAAAAAAAAAAAAAAAAACATAACCAACAAACATTTTGAACTTGTTTTATTACATTACGGTACAAAGCCCTTGAACATATGCTAACCGGAAAAGAGACTGACAAAATACTCACCTGCTCGAAAGGAGCTGGCGGTTTCCCGCGACAGAAATTTGATAAAGTCCACGTAGCATTCCTTAGCATCGAAAGTTTCGAGTGCTCATTGAATTGTGCAAGTAATGGCATTAATGCACCATGACTAAGTACAAGATCCCTATAGCCAGGTGAATCACCAGCAACATTACCCAGTGCCCAAACCGCCTGCTAATTTTGTGCAGATGAAATTTCTTTTTTGAGAAAGACTTGCGCATAAGTATGAGGAATATTGAAGAGTTTATATAAAACATATAGATTCGAGTGGACCTGCTCTCGGACATCATCATTTGCAGAGCCAAGAAGTTGCACGAATTTGGGAATAGCACCATGATCAATAACAACTCGGGTGTGTTCAGATGTCCCAGACACAATGTTTGTCAATGCCCATGCTGCTTCAAACTGATGATGAAGCGAAACAAATCAAACACTTAAGCGAATAAATTCTCTGCTTATATGGGTTGAACCGAAGAGAAGAACAATGAGTATAGATTCCAAGTATCCATACTTGCAGCTGAGGCAAATCAAGCCTGTCCAGGAATTCCACAAAGTGAGGAACAACACCTGCTTTCATTACTTCATCGATCGGAGGGCAACGCTCTGCATAATTACAGAAACAACGGCTCAGTAGTTTAACTAGAGTAGACTTGACAGGAGTTTCATGGGATTCGTATTCATTGGATCAACAGTTTACATTTTACACACCAATCGACAATAGCTTCCTGAATTGGGTAGTGGCGTCCAACTGGAGGGTAGGGTTATCAGATAACACTCCTTGTACCATTAGAGGTACATTTTCCAACTGCCATCAATGCTCAAAATTAGCACAACTAACACATCTTCTTTCTAGAAAAAGATGATAATCAAAACAAGAATATTAAATCAGCACGAAAACAGGTTTGGATTGTTCTTATTTGACTACCAATCATTTAAATCTTCTAACGTTGGCAGCTAATTTAGATTCACTCAGCTTAAGATCAACCCACCTCAATTATTATCACTGATCCTAAAATCCTAATAATGCAACAAATATGCCATATAGCATTGAACACAAAATCAAAACAACGAAGCAAGAAACTTCTCCTTTCCCCATTAGAAAACATGAAGCTTGAGAATCAAACTCACTAAGCATCAACAAACATTAAAAAGAGAATTGGGCAATAAAGCTTGAACCTTTTTGTTGATAAGATCATTAGCTCGTGAAGGATCACTTAAATTCTGAGATTGAAGAAGAGCAAGTCCTTCTCTTCGTTTCTTTAGAAGATTATCTTCTCTCTTGTTCTTTCTAATCTCAACCAAATTATCCTCTCTCCTTCTACGTGCTTCATCCCCATCGACACCACTCTTGTACAATTTCTTCCTCGCATCCGTACGTGAACTGGGTCTCAGCGACATTGCCTTTTTCTTATCTAAAGCTCACTGTATCAGTAATGCTCTGTTTATGTTTGACAAAGTGCACAGTGAAGGTAAAGCAATTCTTTTCTTTTATTTAAAGTCTCAGCCGCCAATAGAGATAAAAGATAACAATACTTGTGAGTTGAATTACACGTAAATGAGGTGGCAAAGCTGTTGCCATTGTTGGATATCGTCGCCCATAATCAATTACCGGTTTAAGAATTAAAACAATTTCAAGGCAGCAAATAAAGTTGCTTTCTTTTTTCAGGATTCTTGATTTTTTTAAAGTGTGAGGATTAGTTTGATTTGTTGGCGTCACATGGCTGCGCAAGAACTGGACACAGATTTTAAAAATACCAGGTGAAGTTATCAATTGTATTTGGTTGGATACGGAATCAGAATTGTAAGTTTTTTCGAAGTTGTTTGGTTCATGTAAGTATCTGCTCTGCTCTGCTTCTCCCATTAATGAGCTACCCATGTTCAGCTGTAGCGTTATTACACGTACGGTCTTCTTATTTATTTATCAGATACGTATGGATGCAAATGAACGAACAAGGAAGCAATCTTCAGGGCCTCTGCTAAATAGTGGAGGCTAGAATTCTCCTTAATTGCTCCTGCCAAAGTCTTGATAGGAGGAGAACCATAAAATCCTGAGTAGATTGGTGGGCATTATGCCTTAATCAAGTATGTATCAGTTGCACTATGCAATATCCTCAGCTTTAAATAGAATTTCCTATTTAAAAGTGTCATCTGAATAGAAAAAAAGGGGAAAGAATAGATCCTTGTCGATCAATACAAGGCATATTGTAAGCTAGATACTTCAAGCAGAAGCAGAAGCAAAAGCAGCAGTAGCAACAGCAGCCGAATCATCCTCCTTCCATCAGAAATGGTAGCATGACCTTGTCAGAATATATGCACGATATCATATGCAAATCTTTTTCACGTCAAGGAAATACTATAACAACTGATGGCTGATCAAATATTGAAGATCTTCATGTTTTAAGTCTTGAGAAAATTTGCATAAAAGGTGCTCTGGACGAATCATCGATATAGTTATGCAAGCAAAGACATGGTAACAAGAAACTAAGCTTTATGCATGACACCAATATTGCGCAAACCGCATTCCTTGATAGATCTAGTGACTATGGCATCAATGATTGCAAAAAATTTGTAGCTATAATCAATTTTCAGCAGTGAAATATCAAAAAAGTAGGGCATGAAGTGAAGGATACGTCCAGAACAACACGAATGACTGCATAAACATATCAAGAAATAGTTAGTTAATACAAAAAGAAAAAAAGCAAATCAAGAACATGGAATCAGTACTCCAAAGCAATGCCGTAACCTCAAATTTCAAGACCTTCACGGCTGTAAGTAAGAAGCATAAATCAAATGTATTGAAAGAGAAGTCTGCGATACTGATCAGTATCGATATGGTTACCTCATGACTGGAAAAGCTCTTTCCAGTGAAATTACCATCAAAGCACAATTCAAAAAGGATATATTTGAAAAACCAAGATTCATCAAGGAAGTTGTAAACTTTCCAGACATTTCCAGAATGATAAAGCATCCAGACATGTGAAAGCTAACCATACTCACAATCCCCTTGTCAATCGACCATAACTTTCTTGGAAAAATAATGAAAAATGGGGATGGAATACAACCAAAACCGGGTAACATCATCTATAGGAAAATCAGAAGACTGAAGGAGAGATAAACATACCATAAGGCCACCAAAAAGGCCGTCCAGAATAATCCGGTTCCAAGAGTCGAAGCATGAGTAAACTGAAAACTTTGCTGTTGCTAAGAGTCCGATTGAAGAGGTTGCCATGATTAGAAAGTAAAAGATAAATCCAGTCAAACCCGTGAATCCCATAATTCCAGCCACCACCCCACCGATGATAGAAAAAAATGTCCGGCTGCAAGGAATACAAAGATTAGGTCTTATTATATGTGTGTGAATAAGATCTAATGGTAGTGTGCTACATACTGGCTTGAAAGACTTTCATATGCAATTTGAATTTCTCAATCTCAGTAGGACGGTTAAGAACCAAAGAACTTTTCAATTTCATTTAAATTGATCATCAAAAAGTAGCAAGAGATTAACGTGAGAAAGAAGATAAAAATTTCAGGGCTTTGAATCAAGAAAGCATCCAGCTTGTGTAGGTAAACACCCCATTATTCTACAACCAATAAAAGACCAGATAACATCAGAATCCTAATAATCAGAAATATGTATTAACTAAGTTGAAATAAAGCCTTGCCATGATCATATAACATAGTTCTCATGGTACATATTTTCAGCAGAAGATATCCTCCTCAAGGCAAGGCTTAGTAGTATCAAGTTAATCAACAGGGACAATGCCTATAAGAAATTCAAAATAGCTCTAAGATCAGCTTAAGCAAAAGAATCAATCGAACCTGTAATAAATGATTTTCATGTTACTTTGCAAGTTTTCAGTACGCAATGTTTGTAAATCATCACTTAATTTATTGTCTGATCCACCACTCGCATTCTCTCCAGCCATGCTTTCTGCTTTACAGAATCTTGATATCTGCATTGAAACAAGAAAACCCATAAAAAGAAGAACACTGGACCTGAATTCTTGAGAACTGAAATAACAATAACATTGATAATACAGTCAATCCGTCTCCAAGAAAGATCAATGGTAGTCAAATGACTAATAACAGACAACCCATTTCCAACCTTAGCTAGTGGGTACTCAAGACTCAATTTTTCGTATAAATTTCAAACGCAACAATCCACTAAAAACAAAGCAAACACAAATCCAACATATGTGGGCAGTTCAAAATGCTAGCAGATATATGAACTCAAACCCATCAGGTAATTGTAACTTTGAAAACCGATTATAAGCAGAGCTAGCAAAAGCTCAAGAAGAAAACATAGATAACAGCAGAGGAGAGCGCCAACCTATATTTGCAGTGTTACTGAGTAAAATCTTTGTTGTTTACGCATCAATTGGCTTCAGATCTTTGTTAGATTTTACTAATCAAGATAAAGAAAAAGAGCCAAAATTTAAAGTTCTAATAAATTTCGAATAAGGTCCTCTTACTTTTCCAAATTTTCAAAAAGATACCCCAACTATTTAAAAGCTAAGACATCGGAACACGAAGTTGAAGAAAAGACGATTTCACGAAGTTCGGTCGGCAACTTTGCCCATCCTCCATATTGTTGGTGCTTCAAGGTATGGCTCTCCATGGTTTTTAGGGTTTTAGTTTACTGGGTAAAGTTTGAATTTTTATCACTCGTATAAGATGTATCTAAAAGATGGGTGTAGTTTGTTGTTGAAAGTCCATAAACCTTCAATCCCATTTTTTTTAATCACAAGGCCAGTTCCCAAGACTGAAAACACTATGATCAAGGAATCTGATGTGGTTAGGAGATTAAGAGCCGAGACCAACACTATGCTTGCTCTTGATTACTTCAAGTCAATAGCCAATTCAAGAGCTTTTAAACATACCCATTTGACTTACCAAATCATGATAGAGAAACTAGGTCTTCAATGTGATGTGGATGGTGTTCAATACCTTTTACAGCAAATGAAATTAGAAGGAATTGCCTGCAATGAAGATTTGTTTGTGATTGTGATAAATGGTTACAGGCGAGTCGGTTTAGCTGAGCAAGCTTTGAAAATGTTTTACAGGATTGGGGAATTTGGATGCAAGCCGACGGTTAAGATATATAATCATATTTTGGATGCATTGCTCAGTGAAAATAGGTTTCAAATGATCAATCCGGTGTATGGTAATATGAAGAGAGATGGAATGGAACCGAATGTTTATACTTATAATATTCTTCTGAAGGCATTATGTAAGAACAATAGAGTTGATGGAGCCTGCAAGTTGCTTGTTGAAATGTCGAATAAAGGATGTACTCCAGATGTGGTTAGCTATACTACTGTCATATCTTCAATGTGTAAGCTTGGTAAGGTTGAGGAAGCAAGGGAACTTGCCATGAGATTTCAACCAAGCGTGCCTGTTTACAATGCTTTGATAAATGGGTTTTGTAGGGAGAACAAAATAAAAGAGGTGTTCTTGCTGCTAGATCAAATGGTAGATAAGGGAATTGACCCTAATGTCATTACTTTCTCAACAGTAATCAATTGCCTTGCAAATATGGGAACTGTTGAATTGGCTCTTGCTGTTTGGGGGAAAATGCTTGTCAGAGGTTGTAGCCCCAATGTTCACACCTTTACTTCATTGATGAAAGGCTATTTCATTGGAGGGAGAGTTTATGAAGCACTTGATATGTGGAACAGAATGACTCGAGAAGAATTTCAGCCCAATGTTGTTGCTTTTAACACTTTAATACACGGTCTCTGCTCCCATGGATTAATGGCAAAAGCTCTCGCTGTTTCTTGTGAAATGGAAAGAGACGGTTGCTTCCCAAATGTTACCACATATGGTGCTCTTCTTGATGGCTTTGCAAAAGCTGGTGACCTGATTGGTGCATCTGAGACATGGAACAAGATGATGACATATGGTTGTGTTCCTAACGTGGTAGTGTATACTTGCATGGTGGATGTCCTTTGCAGGAATTCTATGTTCCACCAAGCCCGATGTCTTATGGAGAAAATGTCGGCTGATAATTGTCCACCAAATACAGTTACATTCAACACATTTATCAAAAATTTCTGTTCCAGCGGGAAAGTAGAATGGGCTATAAACTTGTTCACCCAGATGGAGCAGTACGGTTGTTCACCTAACGTCAGAACATATAATGAACTATTGGATGGTTTGCTGAAGGAAAATAGAGTTAAAGAAGCTCTTGAACTCGTCAATGAGATGGAAGTGAACGGGATTGAGCTGAATATGGTGACTTACAACACGCTTCTGGGTGGATATTGCCATTTCGGAAAGTTTGATGAGGCTTTGAAGCTTCTGGGAAAAATGCTGGTAGCAGGCGTGAAGCCTGATGCCATGACTTATAACGTTGTAACTTATGTTTACTGCAAGCAGGGTAAGGTTAAGACCGCAATCCAGCTTCTAGATAAACTAAAAGCAGGGCAACACTGGGTTCCTGAAGCAAGTGCATTCACAAGTATTTTATGGGGGATCTGTAATCAGATTGGTGTAGAAGAAGCCATTATATATTTTAATAAGATGCTAAATGACGGAATCTACCCCAATTTGGCAGCATGGAATGCATTGGTCCGGGGCTTGTTTAACAGCTTAGGTCATTTGGGTCCAATTCACAATCTGGATGATATTCTGGTTCGTGGGTAAGATGCATCGATATGAATGCTCTTGCGAAGTGAAACAGACGAATCTCTGTCTATGATCTCTCGTCTATTCTTCACCAGAATGCATTGAACGTCAGATAACTGTTGTTGGACTCTTTATCACTCGGATGAGCAAATTATGGAAAAGTCGGAACTTACACGTTATCAGATTCATGGCAAGCAAGTCATCGTGCACAACCTAAGACAGGTTTTTCACCTTGCGCACTTGCAGGACTTCACCTCCGATAGACACCAAGGTTATATGAACAACAAAGTCGATAATCGCAAGCTCCTTTGTGCCTACAGAATCAAAGTCTCATCTCCCCTTCTATGAATGGATTGGAAGCTAGATGCGACAGGTCCTATCCATGGACTACCAGGCTGATAGTTTATGTCTTTTGTACGACTTGCATATCATGTGCACGCTAACACATTTATCACAGGATATCAATATGCTTTCATTCCTTTTCTAATCAATATCCTTTCCCAAATTCTGGTATTATTAATACTTGAATGAGAGTATAATAAAGTTGGCCAATTACAAGCTTTGAGTGATCACCGGCCACCCTAGATTGTAATATCAATAAATTTATATACAGTGAATACATGGCAGATGGCAGGTGCAGGTAGCTCAGTTTAAGCTATAGATCGAAACTCAAGCATAACCTGCTTCGAAGCAGAAGCTACGAGTTTGCTCCAATCATCCTGTCAAGCCAACTTGGGGAATCATATAAGAGGCAGTGTAACTAAACGGTGGAAAGAAAAACCACATAAGAAGTGAGTTTACATTCTTTCAACCGCCCAACTTCTTTCCAAGTTAATCGGTGGAGTGGAGGAGCTCCGGACGTCAATTTTAAGCCAGATAGGTATTCCAGAAAGTCTAAGATTGGAGGAAGATTAACGAGGAAAATGGTCATGAAAATGGCTAGTGCCATAGTTTCTCGATGGATTCTTTGCTGCTGGTAGTACATAGTCTTTCGACTGATTCCAAGTTCCTCCTTCGAAAAGTAATTCATTTTAAAAAACTAGAATAATACAAGTGAATAACAACTGAAGTACAAATCCTGCACGCTAGTAGTACTGAGTTCACCTTAACGGGAACAAAGTAGAAATTTTGGGTCGAAAACTAGGATGCCCAGCAGGTTGTAAACCGAGTTCAAGTGAGTCTTACGTATCTCCTCGGGATTCAAATGCTAACTAGAAGATGGCATGCACAATATCACATTCTTGATGACAAGATCTTCTTTCCAAACTACTTGGTGATTACGATATTATACAAGGTAAAAGACATCGATTTTTCTCACCCCGACAAAAGAAAGAAACTTGGAAGAAAAAGACATCTGATGTCCCGGAGGCTCCTCATCCAGAGAAAGAAAAAGACCTATCTACCAACTTTCTCATGAACCCGATTTCTCTTGCCTTTGTCGCTAGCAAGATCTGATTGATTGTTCCAATCCATGCTATCATCGTCATCATTTTCATCACTATTGACTATAATAATACCATCTTCCGTGCCATCTTCGTAGCCCTCCATCTCACCTTCACCATCCCAATCCTCGTCATAAGCTTCATCATCATCATCGTCATCATATTCCAAATCATCGTCTTCTTCTTCCCCGTCATCCATACCAGCACGCAGAGTGTGATACTCGGGTGGAGGAGGGCAATCCTCTGTAATAGCTTCATCCCTTTTTATCACAAGGTGTCGTATAACTCTCTCATCTTTGTCTAACATGCTTTTAAATTCATTTATCCATTTGGCTTCTATCTCAAAATTCAGCAACATGTAATGGGCATGTGTGGCTTTCTGTATCTTGTAGGCTAACCTTCGCATGCCCCAATCATTTAGTCTCCATATTCTGCCTTTCTTCTCCCTTAAGAAGTCTGCAGAAAGTGTTTAGTAGATAACACAAGTTGAATAAAACTTCCATGGAAGACGACACCAAGTTCTGCATAAATGCATTAGATAACTCTTATAATAATATCAAACAAGATTGCTCGCTATTGTGATTCTAAAAAAGGAATACAGAGATTCCCGGATAATATCAAGCAGCTTTCAGAGTTATTCTGGAAGAAGGTTCAAAGCATAACAATTGCTGGACAGCTTGCCGTCTTTCAGGGACATGAAATATTTGTTGTTGGCCGTGATAATGAGCAAGCAGAACAACGAGGTTTTCTGAACCAGACATACTTAGAATTCAATCAATCATATCATCTAAGCGCAAAGTGTTACCTTGAATTTTCTCATTAACACTGCCAACCTCTTCAGCATGCTTCTCATGAATAAGGTAAACTACTTCATAATGCCGCACTGCACAAACAAGGAAGCGAGAAAATCACAAGTTATCAGCACAGATGCCTCTGGAATCAAATCGCAGCTCATTAGAACCATCTTTCACCAATTATGGGGAACACGAAAATTTGATTATTGTAAGAATAATGGTAACAGATACAACGTTTTATAAACCCCAAAGTTAGCTTTCAGCACATGTAACTAGAAATCAATACTTACTACGCTCGACTTTCAATTGACTCTCCATCTCAAGGTTCAGATATTCATAGAGCTTTTCTGCAAATTAATGAATAGATATGTTACTTGAACCACCGAAATTTACAATAATAACAGAAGAAAGAAGCAATAGGTGTAAAACATACATACACACACACACACATATATATACAGAGAGAGGGAGAGATTAGAGTCACTCTTACCTTCTTCGGTATCAGCAAACTCAGGGAGGAGTTTACCATCTTCCCGCACCTTTTTCTAGAACCCAAAGTAAAACCCACGTCTCAGAATCAACTCACAAACTAAACAAAGAAATTTCACACATTTCCCACAATGCAAAATCAGAATTGAATCCTTTGAAAAATTGAAATTTGGTAATTGGAGATCTCAGACTCTCAAAAAAATTCCGAGCAAGAATTATAGATAAAGGGTAAGTTCTTGTTTTATGAAAAAGAAGATAAAATAAAGATAACCTCTTTTAGCAAAACAGCTTCAGGGTAAAAACCAGTGGTCTCATCAGGCTCAAGTATAAAGCCCTGCTTGTCTTTCTTGTTCTTGTGGTTCTTTTTAGCTCCAACAATTACCGATTTTCTTAGTTTAAGACAGATGGAAGGAACTGGAGAAGTGTAAACACTTGCAAGGCTGAAGGTGCTTGATTTTGCGAACCTAGTAACGTTAACATGTCGTAGGTTTGGATAAGCTGGGGTAGTTTGTATTAGCGTCTCCATCTTTCTTCTATTTCAATTGTCCTAAGAAAAACAGAATCGCTGGCTGGCTAGTATGCCCTTGGAGAATTTATACTGCGCAGATGGGTGATGTTATGAGAGTTCCAGAGATAGTCTTGCACTTGAAAATCTGTCCTGAGGGCATTTTCTGCAAGAAAAGGCCAGGCCAGGCCCTGACCATGGAAAATGTGCAGAAATCGGCCCAACTTCTTAACTTAGTTCCTTTAAAATACCATTTAGTGCAGGCTGAAGAGAGTACTAGTAATCTGGTGATCTGGTGGCATTCTTTCAATCATTTTGCAAAAGAATTATTGGATAAATTTTGATCACATAGCACTGTTGATTATATCATTATTGCTTTAGTTAAAACAAGAATTGGACCTTTTAACACCTGATTATGACTTTTGTAAGAATTCTGTTAGTTGAATATTTTCTGTGCTAGTTACTGACTAGTTCCACAAAGAACACACTGTACACGAATCTGCATAGTGAAGCTTGTATATGTTGGGAAATCATAGACAAAGGGAAAATCGGTGCTTTTCTTCACCATTGCCTCTTGCCCTTTTTCTTCCTTTTGTTGTTATTGCCACCACCAACACCGCCCTTAGGATTAAGAATATTTCCAGACGGGCCGCGCTCGGCAGCAGAGGTGGTGGCATTAAAGTTGTCAAACAGCCCAGCTTGAACTGCATTCTGTAGCCACTCAAAGAATTCATCCTCCGTCATGTTCTTTTCTGCCGCTGGCCTGCCACTTCTTTGTCGAGAATTTGATGACCCCTTGCCGGTATTGTTATGCTTCGACGTAATACTCGTATTGACATGAAAACTTGGTTTGTGAGTGTTAGGTGGACATCTCATTCCCTGCATCAAATTCCCACTTGATCAGCAGTTGCTTCATACTTGTTACTCGTCTTCCCGCACTTCAGTTCCCATTAAGACTTCTTGTTTTTGAGTTGCAGAAATCAGGGAGGCTAAATCTTCAGACAATGCCAAATTCAGAGGAATGAAGAAAGGAATGATTCTTTTACCTGGCAAGTATACCATTCACTAGCATCATAAATCTTGCTATCTGCACAAACGTATGCTGAGGGAATGCCAACCTGCAGAAACACTGGGTCAAAAATGCAATATTATATTTGAACGTGTGAAAAAATGCACATTCTGAACTCCGATTACAGAGCTGCCCGTTTGTTGTTTCCTGTCTCGTTCCTAATAAATGAACTGCCAAGTTGCAAGACTACGGACCTTCTGCAGCAATCCGAAAAATGTCGGTTGGGAAGATTGCTCAACCCATCCATCTCCATCTTTTGCCTGATGAAAGTCTTTGCAGTCCTGCAGGAGCAAAATGATTAAAACACAGGTCTCTAATTGTATTGATGTTTCATAAGGAGATGGGCATGGTAATCATATCAATTATACTGATTCATCAGGAAGAGATGCGAGGAGGGGAGGGAGAGAGATAAGAGTTAAAAAGAACATTTGACAATTTTAGGATATATATAGTAACCTGGCACCATCTTGCTCGAGACTTTGACTTCTTAGTATGTATCCAGACATGAAAGTTATTGCACTTTTTACAAGCTATCGGCTTTGATTCTCTGAAAGGATCTTCACCTTCAGCCTCTGAAGGTGTAAACCCAGAGGCAAAGAAACCATGCTGTCCATTCTGAGAAATCAATCAAGAGAAAAAGCAGCCTAAATAAACAAAAGGCTTTCCATGCAAGACGCAAGACGCAAGTTACTTATCGCAACTTAAAAACTACTGTCTTCATATCTTGTTCAATCTACTTTCAACTTCCAAACCTAAACTGCTCTTCTCTAAATGCAAACCCTACAAGGGTCCAAGTGAACTACAGCAGGACTTAATCTTCCATCTAGCTTGTGAAGGCAAAGTGGAAACAGAAGCTGCATCACATAAATGATGATGTTACCAATGGCATTATAAGGCTGCAGATCTCATCATAGTTTTCGAAGTGAATTACTATATGATCAAATAAATGCTCAGAATTCGCACCATCTAATAATGTTAAAGAAATGATCAACTAATAATCTTGCCGAACTGGATACAGCATCTGTATAGCAACATCCATTATATGTTGCATCAGATGCAACAGCTCATGAAAATAAAAGAAGCGTGGGACACAAACTACTGAAGGAGAACTACCAATGACACGGACTCGATTATCAAATATACAACATGATATCGGCATAAGTAAAATGAATGATGTCAGACCTGGTGAGAAGTACTTTGGAATCTACGAAAATAGTTCAGCACTTCTTCCCTCCTCAATTCCTCATCGTACACTTCTCGTTGCAAAGAATCAAGTAAAACCTAACAATAGAAGTAAAACCAACACGATCAGAGTACGAATCACATACAAATAAGCCTTTTGGTTCATTAAATAACCAACGGAAACCAATAAATTTACCTCATATGCATTTTGAAGTTTCTTGAAAGCTTCTGCAGCTCTCTCATTGCCCATGTTCTTGTCGGGATGAACCAGCATTGCCTATTAAACACACAACAACACTTCATGCATCCATATATTTTTTGTTTCCTTTGTTACCAGGTCGTACATACAACCTTTAGATAGACATGAAGTTCAGCATACAGAAAAGAAAGAAAGAAAGCCACAAAACATTGGACACCACCTCACCAACTACATCAGATTTATAAAGCTTTCAGAACACCTGGCAGATTGGAAATATAAGCAGCATAAAGCACGCCGACAAGAATAATACGTACCTTTTTTCTGTACTCCCTCTTGAGTAGAGAAACATCCACATCCTCATACCGGGGCAAACCCAGTACTGAATAGTGATCAGCACAGTTTAATAGCCGAATAACTTCTTCTTCAGAACTCAACTCAGATTCAATCCCACTGGTTGAAGGTACTCCAGGGGTATGATCTGATGATAACCCAGGACCAGTTTCAGAGGATGCAGGGTAAAACGACTCGCCATTGTAGAAACCTGGTTGGCCTTCCATTCCTGCAGCTGGTTCAGAAGGATTGGATCTTCTCTGATGGTTACGGTTATTCTCGAGGAAGTATATCAAAATGTCACTTGACAGAAAAGATAAGTTTAAAGTCAAAAATAAGCCAAGCCATCCAACATATGTCCATGCACAATACACAGAATACACAGTGGTGATCAATAGTGTAAGTCGTGCATGGCTCAACATGAATGCCATCACTGAACAGAAAGAGAGAAAAATAATCAGTAAACCCTGACAAATATTATTAATAGTGAAGAAAAAAAACAACATACTTAGGACCGAAGCACAGGGAATACCTCCGATGATAACGATGGATATTGTAGTCCAGAAGCTCCCATAAAGCCATAGGAAAATAATTCCAGAAACAGCAACAACCAAAAGTCCAAGGATGAGACCAACCCTAATGCCCACATATAAAGCCACCACCTGAGTGATTCAACAATCAATATTTGACACATCCAAATATGCACAAAATAGGTGAGGAAAAATGATGGCAGTTCCAAAATTCAAGAGTTCGTAAAATATAGCTAGAAAACAACAAGGATGAACTTGCATAGTTCCTTTTTCATGTAATAGACAAGTAATACCCAATCATAGCATTCTGCAGTTGTCAAAAGTAAAAAATTTAAGCAATGGAATGAAACCACGTTATACACATTTTATGGGTGTGCAGCCATTTACCACATACCAAAAAAGGGTTGAAGGCTGTTTAGTCACATAGCAACAGTAACAACATTTGTTCTAATAGAATTAGATGCAAAGGAATTCTAATAAATACTGATAAAGAATAACTATTATCATACCAATACAAAAAGAAACTTGAAAGTCCCAGCCATAACTAGTCCTGACATAGTGCTGCACCATATGACTGAGAAATAAGACGCTGTTCCTAGTTGTAGAAAGGAATAAATCCCTCTGAGAGTGAGGTCCAGCCAAAACATTGACAAAAGAACCATTAAATTTCCAAAACGAATGAGCCAATTCAAAACAACAGGATACGCCCATTCCACCTTTAGTTTGACAGTAATATGAGCGCTGTACAGGTTGCTAGTTACTGTGCTAAAAAATGGCTTATGCCTCTCTAGCCAATCACCTGTTGCTTTCAACATGGACAAAATCGATGCCCTCAAGTTCCCAACTGCCACATTGCCTGGAAAATCCACATTTCCCATCATGTTTCTTACATGAAAGCCACTAAGTAAGCGGTTTACTCTGTTTGTTGTATGTTTTTTACCACTTCCCAAGCCAATTTCCGCTCTGTTTTCTTTTATTACACTAGAATTTTCAACAAAGTGACTACTACAATCCTCATAATTGCGCCCTGAGGTCGCCGACTCCGCTAGATCATGCAATCCATCCATCCCCTGTTCCTCTTTCCTGTGAAATGTTCCAGCATCTTGCTTCATTATATTATCATCTCCGGATGTGTCAGCTCTTCCCACCTTATCTGTAGAGAGGCGACTTGGTTGATTACCATTTATAATTTTATCTCCAGGAAGAGGGTTCACCTCACTTGTCTTGCATTGTCCTTTCATATCAGGACTTGCATAAACTGAATCTGACAACTTTTTCTTGTGATTTGATGCATGACGATTGTCCCCATTCCTCTGTTGATTACCTTTCCCAGCCATGGTCATTTATGTACCAAAAGAAATTATAGAGCATCAAGCAATTCCACTTCTTAATCTACAATGGAAGCATGCCTTGCAGCATTAATTCCATGTGCAAATTCATAACCTGTCATCAAAGAATTTAACCAGTTGAACCCCTAAATATTTTCACATTTCAGCCTATGATGTAAACACATAATTACGATGATATAATACAGTCATTAACTTGGAATAAGAAGGAGCTTTCAGCTTCCGAGTTTCATAATTTGAAGAAGTAATTAAGTTAAAGAAAATTTTCGATCAAGAAACTGATGAAAAACATAGAGTATGGACAGGAACAACATTGAAAAAGATGAAGTCTGGACAGCAATAAGAGCTTTTTCCAAAGAGTGCTGCCCGCAAAAGAATGAGAAGAACAAGAACCTCTTATGTAAGCCATTACTAAGATATGCAACCAATTAACTGACAAAGCAACACCCTGAGTAGAAATGTCAACCCAACCAGATACCAAACGTCGATCATTGCAGATTTATACCAACACTCATTCCCTCAAAAACAAAAGGCACAAAATTATTACAAATTCAAACAAAATGGTAACTTTAATTATCAGAACCAGCTTAACTTGAGAACCCAACTCCCCAAAATGAGAACCAGCTCCCAAATATCAAAAACAAATGTTACAGAAGTGAAAACTAATAACAAAATCACCCAAAGAAGCAAAATTTTTGTCTTTACCAACAGGTTAGTTAGGAAAAGACATACCTTGAGCTAGGCTGAGCGCAAACAAGGAAGCTCTAAAAGGAGCGATAGCGTAAAGAAAGATAGCCCTGTCAATGAAAACTAGATGAGAACAATAAAGAAAAGAAACAAGAAGATGAAAAATATAGCATCTTTTCAACTTTCCCTCTCTAAATAGTCATAACATCCTCGCTCCTCTTAAAGCAGTGATATTTAATAATAATCTTGATTAAAAAAAAGGGAAGATGGTATCGTGGGAACTTTAATGCGTAGAGAACAACAGAAAACCGGTAATAGACGGCAAGTGTCGATATGTGTGTGTTGAAATTAACAAAAAGCAGTCGTCATCAAGATGAATGCTCATTTTCCATCAGTTTGTTTGGCCTCCTGTAATTATCTTGCTCTCGTTTGAGTTCTTGATGTTCGTTCATGGACAAGACAAAGCCCGACTTGTTTTGTCTTTTACGGGCTTTGCCCTGCCATTTTTGTTTATCTTCAACTCCAAGATTTCATTTGATATATTATTGTACGATTTATGAAAACAATCTATTGCTCATGATTGAGATTGAGATTTTTATCTATAATTCTTTAATTATATTTTTGATCGTCAACTTAATTTATATGTAAAAACAAAGATCAAATGCGAACACGTGTTTTCCATGATTATGACGACACTTTTGAATGCATCACCACGCGAGTTGAACTTGTCTCATTTTCCACAGTTTGCTCGACCTTTCTTCTTTAGCCATCAAACATGCAGAGTCGAAGTTTTAACAACGAACAAGTAACGACAACTGACGGCAATAGCTTTCTCTAGGGGGATTACACACAACACTTGTTGATTGCAGGAGAAGATTGTGCTTTGAAATGCAAGTGCTGAGAACCACAAAGACCAAGAAAACACAGATTACATCTCTTTCAACACCCTGCTCCTCCGATGATACACCGAAACCTGCTCATGGGCGGCAAGGAAAACAAGTTCACCACTCTTGACTTTTTGGGACCATACCAGGCACCATTCCTCTAATGCATCTCAAGCTCGCACCATCCACCATATGCCACTCTTCATTCACATACTCCTTCATCACCCAAGTATTCATCCACGCCTCTGAAATTTGTATCACTGAAACACGCATCTGATTCTAACAAATGCACCCTATTCCCATCTTCATATTTGCAATAAAGTTTCAATATTTGGGGCCGAGGGTGTATGTTAGAGAAAGAGACCGATGCGAGAGATGGATTATCTGAAGGAAACAGAGAAAGTGCCTTTTCACATAGTCTAATCACACCAAGCAATTAGATTATCCGAAAGGGCATTTCACAAACAAGGATCCTCTCATGCTCTAACATCAAAAAAATACAAGTACCAAGAAAAAGAAATGATCAAACTTGATCATGTAAAATGAATAAATTTATGGTCGATTATCCGTACAAATATGCTCTCTGAAATCAGAGCCATTATTAACTCGTCCTGTCATGTACTTCATCAAATGCTAGATGTGACCATCAGAATCAGATCAGTCAAGTACATCGAATGATAAACATGCATGCTCCGAACAAGTTCTCCAGTTAAAATGACTGTACATAAATATTTTTAAGTCTGATGGGTACTATAAAGTCCCCACGTCAAATGATTTCTCCATTGAATGTCTGGTCAGGCCCTTATTAGTTTCTCTGGTTTTTCTCCACAGTTCATATTGTAAATAGATAGGTGTCTGTTGCCAATGGTATTTTATGAATCAGGCATGATTCTGAGACCTAGTGGTAAACCGCGAGCACTTCTTCCGATTGGTTTTGCTAAGCGCGCAGACACAAGTCTCAAGATGATCATAGTCTTCTTCCCAGAATAACATTGATGCCTTCTCCGGGTTCTTCAAAAGCATCTTTGATGTCAAGTAACCGGCAATTGTCCATGTCTGGCAAAGCCGAGATTGTTTGCCTATAAACCTTCCACTGCGTGTGTCATAGTATTCGGGCCATTGATCCGCTTGTAATCGCTGCTCAGCCAAAGCCACTGCCTTTTCGGCCAATCCAGGCTTCCCCATCTTTATACAGGCCAACGTGAACTGGAACAATAGCCAAGAATATATTAGCTTTCGCAGGTCTACATCTCAAATCATCAAGGAGGGACAAATCAACAACGTAAAATATATGGGAATCCATTACCTGCCATAGAAGGGTTGGCCAAGAACCTCCATTGTGATAAGACCATGGACTGCAAAACAGGGAAGGATCATCAGTATATTGAAATTCAGAAAAACTATCGTGCTGCTGTAGAACACATAATGACGAAAGTCAGTAACATCTTAATAAAGAAGATATGAAAAGATACTTACGTATTTTTTGGGTCACTGCCAGTAATTATACGCCATTCTTCAAATTCCAAAGCAGGATAGGAAATCTTAAGAGGCATATGAGCCACTAGATCATCCCATTTGGACTCGATCAGGTTCAGTATACCTTCATTTTGTTTTCGGGTTCCCAAGGAAGAAACAATGGCCCAGAGATTCCCAAGAGTGAAAAACCTAAAATCCATATGAGCAGGTTGGAGATTGCCAATGAGATAGCCACCTTCTTCAGGAATCCAATCCACTAACCATGAAGGAATTTGATCTGGATATATATTGAACTTGTTGACTGCATCAGTCGAGTATTCCTCCGTTTTGTAGCGATAGATCTCGTTAATCTTCTTTATATCAACCCAATAGTACTCTCTGATATGAAATGATAGTGCACTTAGTCGGCTATTGACAGCAGCTACCAAAGCCTTGGTGCTATCATTCACAATTAGCATCTCGTGGGCACAACGCAGAGCCGAGTAGAAAAGGGCCTAAAACATAAAATTTAACAACAAAAGATAACGGTAAGAAACATGCACATCAATGTTGAAGAAATGGCAGGAGGCAGGGGAGCAATAGGTGGTTCAGAAATTCAGATGATTCCTATCCAACTTACTTGAATTTCAAGAGGATGTCCATGAATACCCATCCGCCTATCTATCATGCAAGATCCATCGGTGACTAGCAAGGTAGGAAACATGTCAAAACCATCTGACAAACACAGATTAAGTATGAGCCTTATGCCTGTCTGAACATCAATCCTCTCCTGCAACGAGTAATCGCCTGTGATCTTTCCATAAGCTCTCAACAATATTATCCACCACAATCCTGTCAATTTTTGTCTTTCAGATTCCAATTTTGCTCCAATGGTTGAAAATTCAAAAACAAAAGAATATGCAAGAGATGCAGAAACAAACAACAAAATGGCAGATGCAAAAGGAATACTGATTATAAAGGCACTTAATTTTACCAGAATCTACAGGGGCTACGCGCCCAATGGCTGATTCACCAAAATCTGGATCCAGAACTTCTTCAAATGCTTCATCACTTCCATCAAGGGGCACATTTTTAACTTTAAAACTTGCTGGCATTAACCCTTGACCAGGACTATAGCAGTCTACTGTCTTCTCCCAACTCTAACAATCACAAAAAAGTTCACATATTCAGTCAAGAAACCAACAATGTTTAACAGCTAGCTGTTTGATTGGAAGTTACCTGCAACTGCAAAGTGTACAGAAGAAAGTTCTTCACAATCTCTGATTCTCCGTTGAGCAAAAAAGCAAGCGCAGATGGAACAAAATCACGAATGAATACTTGATCATAGTTCAGTGGTTGCTTATCAGCAGGATCATTAGCAGCCACAGTCCCCACTGGATTTCCGCAGTAATTTACAATAGCACCTTCTAGCAACTTCCATGCTTCCTTTTCAACTTCAGACACCTCTCTCTCACCCTCGAGAGCTGTCTCATTCAAATCCTTGAAATAATCTAAATCCACATGTGTCCCACTTAACTCTACATTGTCAGCCTTTTCTTCTTCTTCTTGTACATCATTCGCTGTTTCAAGTTTTTCAAACAGCAAAGGCTTCACATTCAAGCTACCTTGAATGTAAATGTTCTCAAATCCCTTCTCATTAATATGAGAATCGATTGATGATGATGAATGATTCCTAATATCTGATGACACATTGCGAATTACTAAAACACCGCGTTTAGTGCCTATATCTACATGAAAACTAGAAGTAAAAACCTTGGATTGACCCCAACTCGAGTCGGAGATATTAAAAGCTCTACGACTCGAATTAACAAGAGACTTGTTATTCCCTATAATCCTTGACCTATTATTGACGCTATAGCAATGAAGCTTATGATGATAGCTTGATTCGCAAAGTGATTTCGACAAATTGCTAGTACTAACGTGATTGTTAGTCAACTTTGGTGGAGAAAACCCAAAAAGGGAAGAACTTTTACACCCAATTAAAATTCTACAACAGGGTTTCATGGTTGAGATTCCAATAGAGCTACTAGTACTCATGTCTTAAGAATTATAATATGAAAGAATCAGAAACAAAGGTGTAAACTTTGACCAATTTTTCTACCGAAACAGGGTTACGGTTACAATATTCTATTCTATTATATACACAGAGACAGACAGAGCTAAATGAACTCTTTTGGCCTTAAAAAATGAAATGAACCAAAGAGAGTTACAATAGCAGCTACAACAATCAAAGCCTAAGAAAAAAGAAAGAAACTATGTATAGAATACAAATACAAAGGCAAAAAAAAAGAAAGAAAGAAGGGAAGCTTAAAGAATGTCTGTTACTTACAGTTGTTGAAGAACAGCTATGGAAGAGAGGGAGAGAGAGCGTCTGGTTAAAAAATGGTAGATATGGTAGAAGGTGGCCAAGATGGGTATTTATAGAAGAGGAAAGGGGAAAGCACCGGGAACTCTAACATCTAAGATTCAACACTTTATGCATTTACGATACTACCCCTGCAGTTGTTGCATTACTTTTTCGTTTTCTTAATGGTAAAGTGTGGTCCCCCGGTAAATTTCCATCGTTTAAATTCTAATGTACTTTTTATTTTTATTTGTTTGATCATTTTTTTCCGTCAATTTTGAATTTTATAATTTGCATATTACTTTTTCAACTCTCAGAAAACATTATAATTAATTTTAAATTACTTGATAATTTATTTAAAAATTAAAATTTTCAATATTAATAACTCCATAATTTATGCGATATAGCAACCAATTTTTTTATTAAAATACATTTTAAATATTTTAAACGATTTGCAATAAAACGACAGAGTTTTGATAGATGTTTTCAAAAAATTAAAAAAGGTTGATGTATGTAAATGGGGAGATCACAGAGGGGCAAAACGGGAAGGAAAATAACGGGGAAAGCGGACAAAGGCGTAAAGCAATGGGTAAATTGAAAGCCAGAAGAATGGAGAAAAGGGTAAAATAGTCCCAAAATAAATGAATTTGACCGTACAATCTGAACAGTCCGTTTTGATCTTTTTTGGAGAAAAGTAAAATAAAAAAATGTGCGTAAATATAGAAAGCTATGTTTTTGTCCTTTTTTAAAAATTTCAATTTTAATTTTTTTAATAATTATTTCCAGCCTTAATTTTCAGAAAAGGGGCGAAAAATATCAAGAAAAAGGAAAAAGAGAATCCACGTCAGAGAACTTATCCAAAAGCCCATTTTATTATCATACGTGTCATGAAGATCCTCTCATTGTTTTTCTTTTGCAAGTAATTAGCCAATTTTCTTTCAACTTTTCCCTTGGAAATTGCTAATTTTGAATTTTTTTTAATGTAGTAAATATAAGATATCAACAAATTTCCTTTTTATATCATCAATCTTTCTCTAAGAGGCCTGAATTTCAATTATTATTATTATTTATACGTTAATTAATTATTATATTAAACTGGAAGGAACTGGTATTTTTCTTTTTGTTAAAATTGTCATTGTCTGATATTTCATAAAAATAAGAAGGAAAAAAACATGTGGATTTGAAGGTAGGAATGACAAATGAGTTTCTAAATATTTCAAAAAAAAAAAAAAGAAATTTAAAAATAATAAAAGGCAAAGGGAGGAGGAGGAAGAGGGGTAGAATAGTAAAACCATAGACTGCAGGGCAGTTCTTAAAAATAAGTTTGTGGATGAGGTTGGTCGGTGGAAGTCCTGACCACTGCCAATCAAATTAAGAAAATAAAAAAAGCGCACATGCTGCTCATACTGCCTATTATTTTAGATATATATATATATTTACATAGTAATTAATATTTATCTTTTAAAATTTTCAAATATTAATTTCTTAGACATATATTTAATTTTTAAAACATAAAATAATATTTTTTGTTGAATAAAAAATTTAAAAATCAAAAAAATCCTAGAAAGACGGGAATGGAACAATTTTACTCGAATGGGTGGAATCCCCTCATAAGTAGACACGGGTTCGGACCCCGTCCCCGACCCATTTGAAAGGCTCGTCATGTAATGGGTTGAAGAATAATTGGACTGGACAATCATAAGCCCAAATGTTAAAGAAGCCGAAAGCATACCCTCTTGAGCCGGTCCAATGGCGCAGGTTTTATCATATGATTAGATTAAACAGATACATGGTTTGGGCTTAGTGATGAGCCCTGCTCATAATCTGGTGGACCGGCACACTTGTCTTTTTCCGGCATTTTTCAAAAGTCTGTCCAAAATCATAATTATTTTTAAAAAAATACCGTATTTTGAGAAATTTTTAAAACATAAAAGTATTCATGTCTTATTTAACGAATAATTTTAATTGTATTCAAAAAATATTAAATATTTTTAATTACTTAATTACTTTAAACATGAAGAAGTAAAAGTAAACGATCAAAAAAAAATAATTATGTTTAACAAAGTTTAATATAAGATTAGGAAATATCTAATACAATTTTATTAAAAATCATTATTTTTGCAGTAAAATTATAATTTTTATAAAAAAAATTTATTATTTTTTATAAATATTATAGTAATTTAATTATGGAAGAGAGAAGAAGGAATGAAATTTAGTTAGCCGCCTGAAAGTGCAGTGGATTTGAAGATCTGAGGACTGGATAAGAGACCCTTACGTTTGTATGTGTTGTCTAAGTCAATCTTTGATTCATTGCACGAAGGCCTACGCAATTACCATATGAAAATGCTGATCTACAGTCACCGCATCACACGCTATATATATATATATATATATTCAAAATAATGTTATTTATTTTCCATTATTATTTTTAAATTTAACATATGAAATACAAATATTAATATAATTAATAATAAGTATTAACGTCATCTTCCTTTCAATAAATCGTATACTATTACGACAAGAGATCATCATTGAGTTGACATGGTAGTACTGTGCGGTTTTATTAGTCCATAGGAATACAGAGAGGAGTTAACTTGGCATACAAGGCATGCAAAAACGCCGCCGTATGGACAACCCGAAACGAAAGCAGAAATGCAGTGTTAAGGGGCGGAATGTGTAGCTTTCGTAGGAAATCCGCCTGTACTTGCTGCAGTCGTCTCCAATTCCTCCACTACCTATATTTGAGATCAACTCAAAATGAAAGCTTATAACTTGCGCCACTTGTGGTCTTGCTTGAAATTAAGCAAAGAGTCCGGGGAGACTTGAACCCTTGTAGCTAATGTAATCAACCACCGGATGCCAACGTGGCACGACTTAGGTGGCCCCACTTCTTTTGACTAGAAAGTCTACAAACTTGGGTCCCACTTTAAGAAAGCCGGACCGACGAATTCAACGTGGTGGAAGCCTCAAAGTCTTGGCCACGCCGGTGGAGTCCAGTTGACGTAAATTCCATATTTTACGAAAATTATTAAATAACATTTATTTCACTATTTATTAATATTATATAGTAGTCGGATGCTAATGGAGACGTGGCAGCCTCTCAACTCTTCATCCGCATGGAGGGGACCGTTTTTTGACGATGGCTTGTCTAATATAATAATAAATAAATTAAAAAAAAAAAAAACGCATGCATAAATTCCACGCCGCCGTATTCTCTCTCCTTCCACTATTTTTCTTGTCACGTTTTCGCCCTTTCCATTTTATGGCTATTCACATTTACTTTATTAGACATAATTTAATTATTGTTATTATTAAATTTGAGCATCATAATTAATTAGACTTTTCTCGCTTCAAATAAACTATACCCATTTCAGATAATTATTATCACATTGAAAACCAATTTTTAAAATATTAAAAACCAAAATAATTTAATTTAAAAATTAAAAAAAGTCAAATTCTTAAAATTAAATTAAATGATAATAATATCAGTCAGGAACAAGTTTCCGCACCATGGTGTGTGTGTGTGAGAGACACAGGGGCGGATCCAGGGGTCAGTGGGGCACTTGCCCCACTCATTTAAAAATTTTCAATATAAATATATGTAATTTTTAATAAAATTTATATAAATATATATAATTTACCTCCACTGATTTTTATAAATATGAATTTACCCCCTCTGAATTCAGGGTCTGGATCCACGACTGGAGAGACATATATGCAGAGGAGGGAGGGTGCTTCGATCATTAACATGATAAGATCATTGATATTTTTTTTTTAAAATAGTTTTTAAAATGGTGACCATAATTCCACTTACCAACTCTAAATACTTTAAAATTTTGCAATCTAGAAGCTTTAGTCTGGTTAATGCCCCATGGCCAATGTTTCAAAAGTTACATTACTAATCTATTATTATATTATATTAATGCTATTATTATATTATAAGCTTTTCAGATTATATAATAACTTATTTCCAATTAAAGATGCTGACACCAATTATATGCACTCTTTAATTATTAACATATATTATCTAGAACAATGCTTTTGTAATCATCTCCGGCAGTTAGTTTACGAAAAAACCATCTTAAATCACACCATTTATCCCATTTTATTATCCGAAAAATTTCGATAAAAATAAAAAATAGTTAAAAAATAATTATATCGTTAAAATAAGAATGATTTTAGATTTGATAATTTTTTAAAATTTTATATGATTTCTAGCAACATAATTACTCAGGATTGTAATTAACTAAAAAAAAAAAGAAATACAAATGAATAATCCACGGCGGGACCTTTTTGTCCATCTAAAATTCTACATTTAAGAATGAATTATTGAGATTTATATATATATATATATATATATATATATATATATATATATTTATATATTATCCTATTGGTTACACTGGAACTTCTAATTATTTCACATATTGAACCAAACAATATCCTCATCATTCCACAAATTGTCCGTTGTGTCTCCACCGTCCAACCATAAGTTGTTCTGCCGATCCATTGCTTCGAAGCCCGATTCTTGATTAACATAATCAAATGGATTAATCATGGATTCTGAATAAGAAATATGTCCAGATTCCAAATAATTATCTGGATTAATAGAAATGCTGTAATAATCATTATTATTGTTAATCATGTCTGAGACTGGTGAAACCTGTGCCCCTAACGAGTTTGATGATGCTGATGTGCTAGATGTCTCTTGTGTAGCGTAACCATGTGCAACCCCAAAATCATTACCACCTTGGCCGGACATGGCGGCCCATTGTTCATTACCACCCTTTTCTGCGGTGGTCATCAGGTGGAGATTAGCAGCCTCTGTGGTAGTGGGTGCAGCAGCGGTACTAGTAGTTGTGGTTGCATTGGCAGCTTGAATTCTTTCCATTAATCTTGGCATCCATAAGTATTTCATGGTATCTTTAAATTGCTTGCTGTTCACGTCACATTTAAGCTGTTTTGCGTGCTTTTGAACTCTAGTTCTCCAGTAGTTTTTGATTTCATTGTCGGTTCTTCCTGGCAAGTATTGAGCGATCTTGGACCATCTGAGCACAACACATGAAGAATTGTTACAAGATGTAGGAGGGTTCTTGAGAATTTTTTCAAGAAACCCAAGTTGAAAATGAAATATTGTATTACCGATTGCCCCATCGAGAATGAAGCTCAAGGATCATGAGTTGTTCTTCGAGCGTAATGTTTCCACGTCGAACATCCGGCCTTAAATAGTTTAGCCATCGCAATCTGCAGCTCTTTCCCGTTCGTTTAAGGCCTGTTAAGTTTCGGTAAATTGTATTTAAGAACAGAACAGATCAAACAACTAACAAAACACGTAGCATTTACTGCATGGAACCTTGGCCGATCGGGACAAAACTCAAGATATTTTCTCTATTTTCTCTATTCGTCTGATCAGAAGAATGAACAGAAAGAAAGAAAGAAAGAAAGAAAGAAAGGGGAAAAAGAAAAGAAGGAAAGGCGAAGACTTTGGACTGGTTATAAAGAATCAAGAAAGAAAGTTTGATTTGTACAAGGAAAACCACTAAAGGAAATGAAAGAAAGACATGATGACTATAACATGTTGGCAAGTTGTTGTCTTGCCCATTTGTCTCTGTATATCTTCCACAACTATAGGGTCATCAATATATGTATATATAGAAAATGGTAAAATAAACATACCTGCAGAGGAAGCAAGAGAGTTCCAGCGACCTTCTCCATGAGTAGCAATGTAATTGATAAGCTTAAAGTCTTCTTCGAGAGTCCATGGACCTCTCCTTAAGTCACTCATCATCTCATCTTCTTCGCTAAGTGGAGAAGAATTACAAGTGCTCTTGTTGTCGTTGCTGCTGCGGCTGCGGCTGCGGCTGCGGCTGCTGCCGTAGCTGCTCCCTTCAACATCCATCATAACTCTTTTCTCGAATGGAGCGGTGAGAGACTGATTGATTGAAAGAAATGGGTGTGATTGAGGAGATTTTTCCTCGTTTGATTTGAGAGGAAGAGAGACAGATTCATAGAAGAAGATAGAGAAAGGTGAGGCTTTTATAGCCGCAGAGAGAGAGGGATAGAGGGAGAGCGAGAGAGATAGAGTTGGAAAATAATTAATAAATAAAATTAATTACAAAGGGCAGCACGTGAGGAAAGCAATAAGGGAATTAATTACATTAAGATTAAGATTAACTACTTAATCAACCACTTAAACTTAGCTGGTAATCATGGTTTAGTACAAAGTTTGACCTTTTGACTTTTCTCCTGTTTAAACGATGTCGTCTCAAATGAGCCGGTTGTCTTGTCTATTGTGTTTTGTGGAAATTTCACAATTATTATTATAATTTCCTTACAGAAAAAACTATGTATTTAAAATTTATAAAACAATAATATAATAAAGTATGAATATTCTGTTTATAAAATTAAGTAACTTTTATTGTTATTTTAATATTTGGGATTTAGAATTGAATCTTATTATAAAACCATAATTTATTATGTCGGTATATGGTGGGAGGGATACACGAAAAGGCTTTAGAACATAAAGTTGTAGGCGCATCAAACATTGCCAAGTCACGCTCTACTTAATTAATTAATTAATCCACTTGATTAAACTAATTAAATTAATCAAAACCCGCCTTAATTGTCTTTTCATGCATTAATATATGATATCATATCAAATAATTGATTTATCAATTATCCTAATCCAATTAATAAAGAGGTTTTATAAGTTGGAACATCAAAGCCGATTTAAACATTAAACTCTTACTTTTCATATCTCATAAATTCAATAATTAATATGAATTTTAAGAATTCATTCTCAAAAAATATATATTATAAAATTTAAAAAATCTTTTATTCTTTCGATCTCAGATATCTGACGATTTTATAGGTACTTAAAAATAAACTACAAATTAACTTTATGGAATTTAATTTAATTTTTAATATAGAAATTGAATTAACTCGAAAAATGAAGTTAAAATATCAAAATTGTTTTTAAAAAAATACGGAAAAAATAGAAAAAAAGAATGGAATGGATGATGATGTTTGCACGAGCGAGGGAGAAAAGGACGAGTTAATTTGATGTCTTTGTTGATATATAGGAGGGATGGTCCATCTTATGATTACATATTCCTTTAATGAGTGAAAGTTTTCCACTCTCTTTAATGCCACTTTTCTTTTAATAGAAGTATGATAAGTGATATAAATATTTATTTATTTATTTATTTATATATTATAAATGAAAAATAAAAATAATTCCATATTAGGGAAGGAAAAATCATATAAAATAAAATTTTGGAAAATTCAGATTTATTTATAGTGTTTTTGTATTATTGATTTTATAAAACTCACATCTATTACTTTGTAGGGGTCTTAATTACATGCATATATATTTATTTTTAATATAAGATAGTTAAATATTGAGCATAATTAAATAATGTTTAATGGGGATGATGGCATGAAGAATTAATATTATGTGTAGTAGATGTGCATATTATACTATTCTATGCTTAATTAATTTAATTATTGTATCAAAGCTCTATTAATATAATCCATGTTTTGTATCTTATATTATATTAGACCCACCAAATCTACATTCTCTTTTTATTTTTCTTTTATTTTTTTAATATTATTAGATTCTTAATTACATTTTCATGATAAATCATAAATTTCTACCACCTTAATTTATCGATAAATTTATTATTATTATTGTTAAATTCATTAATTTAATGATAAAATAATAGCACTTTATTAATACCATTTCTAATAGATAATATCATCATTATTTTCATTACTATTTAATAATAACACCTTATCTATTGTTAATTATCTAAATTATTGCAGTAATCAAAGTAATTTTCTAGTAAAGAGATGTAATTTTTCATAATTAGACTTTTTTGAAATTAAATATTTTTAAAATTTAATAATGTTAAATCAATTTAAAATGATATATTTTATTCGATTGCTAAATTTAAATCATAATTTACTCTTCCTGATTAGTTCTAAAAATACAAATTCTACTGCTTAATATTCATCTCTAAACTCCATCTTTGAATTTGCAAAAAAGAAATAATTGTTTATTGATAAATTTTGAAATATTTATCAATAAGTAATGAACGAAGATTACAATAAATTTGATTAAAACAACAATAACCTAAATTAAGTTATTAAATAATAAATATAAAATTATATAGATATTGATAACCATGATTTTTACCTATATTTTCTCTCTTAATATAATGTCCTTTTAAGCATTGTTTTCATGTTTTTCCCTTCAAATATAAGCATATAATATAGTATTTTATGCATTATTTATATTCTCATGCATCATACTCTTATATTATATAATTAGTATAATTTCATACATTTTCATACATATTTTGCATAATTTTTCATATAGTCTAGGAATTAGCTTTATTTAGATGGATTTTACATACATTAGTAAGTTTGTTAGGTACTATTTTGTAGTTGAATCATAGTTTTAGGTATTAGAAGTTTAATTTTCCCATTCAAGCTTTAGAAAATTAGGTTTTAATGATCCTGCCGAGCCTTACACGAGTCGTAGAAGGCCATCCATGACTCGTGGATGGCTCAGCCATTTGATTTCTTTCCATTTTAAGTTCATACGAGCCTTACACGAGTCGTGTAAGGCCATACATGACTCGTGTACCATTGGGTCCCTTTTATTTTCTGCTTGTTTTGATCGTTCCGAAAGCCACACGACTCGTGTAGCATTTACACGACTCGTGTAGCATTTACACGACCTGTGTGGTGCATTTAGGTCATATTTATCCTTCTTTTTCTAGCCCCAGGATCATAATAATTAGACGGTTAGGATGCATTTACTTTATTAAGACAGTTATTAGGGTTTTATACATTCAGAAGAATGGGATTCATGGATTCATATACACACAGACATTCATTCACTCATGATTATGAGAGTTTAGGTTAGGGTTTTAGGTTTAGGGGGAGAGGGAGAGAAGATGAGATTCAATTGATGTGATTGCTAATCTTCTCTTCTATTTTCTGTCCTTATTCATAGTCTTTCATCAATACGTTGAGGAAGCAGCTGAGGAGGAATCGAGAAGAATAAGAGACGGAATAACAGGAGCAACAGAATTGATCAATATTCTCTTCATCTTTATCTTTTATATTTTAGTTTTAAATATTTATTATGGTTTTATTTTCTTTATTCATCATACCCTTTTTATTTATTTATTTTCCAGTTATGGTTTGACAGTTTAGGGATTGAATGATGTTTTGAATATATTTAATTCCTTTCTATTATGAATCCATTTATCTCTTTATGTTCTTAAATTGTGATTCATACTTATGATATTTGATTGTTAGAATGGGCCATTTTAACATGAAAATATTGAATTAGTTTTATTGATACCTTTGAAAGAAAGTTTAACCTAACCGAACGAATTGAAGAACACCGAATGATAACTGCCTAGACATACGAGTTAATTAATTTGGAGGCACAAGGTGTAGTAAATGAACTTAATTGCTGAAGTTAATTTTGGCAATCACGAAAGTAGAGTGTTAAGTTAACTTTAGTAGGTAAAGACTCTTTTAGAAGAAAGAACTTTGCATCTAAACACTGCTTTGAAGTTGGTAAACAGATTAATAATGGAAGGTGTAATCTTTGTTCATCATTGTTAAAATCTTACGTTTAATTATATATTATATAAAGATTATAAATTTAAAACTTGTTGAAATATAATGCATGTGAAAATAATACTATTTATACGCCAACAATACATTTTGATTAATAGGGGCAATTAATCCTCTAATCTTTATTATTTTCAGAGATTAACAACTCACAAAATTCATTACCAAGTCTAAAGCTAAATTTAATGATGAGCTTTTTTTATTGTGTATGAAAAATTGAAAATTTTAGATATGAAAATGTAATTATTAAGAATCTTATTGTGAAATTTAGTGACAAAATTATCTTCGTTATTCCATTATTAACATAATATAATCATTTATACCTTTTTAATAATAAGATTTTTTAATAGTTATTTATTATTTTAATTACTATTTGATTATAAATTGATTGCTAATTAACAATAAAAATCATTTCATTACTAATCTGTATTGCAAAGTCACTATTTTCTTTGGTGAACAGAAAGGAGGGGCGGGGGTGAGGGAATGTTAGATAATTATACAAAAAGCTAGATGAATGAAAACAACCAAATATTAAAATCTTTCACATTTTAGTATTCTAAAAAAGCAGATCTGAAAATAGTAATAAAAAATAGTTAATCGACAACGTGACAAATAAATAACCCACTAACCATTTTGTTGGTGGCAGGCTTCCAAGGATCTGTCTATTTTTATTACTGGAAATATCCGATCTTCATTCTAAACTAAGTTCAAACTTTCAGTGATATCACTGTAAGCCATTTGCTTCTTATTTTGATATGTTTCACTTGTTCATGTGTTCCTCTGATAAGGTCTTTCTTTTTATTTACTTCAGTTGGTTACAGTTTGTGGCAAAGTTCAAAGCTTTTCTTCCTTTACTATTTTCCCCCATTTATTGATTAGCTTGTTGTTTTGTTTTGATGCCGATATGAGAATGCCAATATTATTATTAAAAGATTGAATTTTTATTCATAATTTCAATTATGTGTGTTTTTTTTTATGCAGGCTTGAAGGTTGTTATAGTTGTATTAATTTTCAGAACCATGGTTGGACCAGAAGCAGTTACTGAAAACGGGGTTAGTAGTGGTGATTTACTTCCTGCATCTAATGATGATTTTGAAGGTGTAGCTGTTGATGTGAAGGAACCAATGGAACCTCAGGTCTTTCTTTCTAAGCTCAGAGCTTCAATTTTGGCTTGGAAACAACAGGTAGTACTTCTTCGTTTTCTTCTTCTTCTTCTTCATTATGATTATGATTATTATTATTATTATTATTATTATTATTATTATTATTATTATTATTATTATTATTATTACTACTACTACTATTATGATTATTATTACTACTATTATTGCATAACTTCTCAGGATGGCTTATTCACCGTGTATTATGGGATTTTATTTTCGAGTCTATATTCCCCCGTTCGACAGTACTTTAACTGTGTATTGAATTCTTTTACAGGGAAAGAAGGGAGTTTGGATCAAGATACCTATTGAACTTGTAAATCTTGTAGAAATTGCAGTCAAGGTATTTGATTTCTGCTCCTTTGAAATTTATCGAGCTAGTGAACTTTAGTCAGGGTGGTGCTGATTTGTTTTCTCATATATTCCGTCTCCATGACAATAGTCCCTTAAGATTCACTCATTGTGCAAGTTATAGGATTAAAGTATTAAAGTGTCCGGTATTGATACCTAGTACAGAAATCAGCGTAAAACCATTGATTTTAGTTGGTCTTCTGTTTCCCTGTCAAATTTGCGTGGATGATCACGATTCCCTTGTGGTTGTATGAATAGGACACAATCTAAGCGTGATCGAGAGCCCTTGAAGTTTATATGGTTAGGTTGTGTTAGTCCCTGAAAATTAGTGATCGGTCAGCTTGTGCTTTTGGATCACAAGTTGCGGATATTAAAAACTAAGCAGCAAATATGGTTCTTCTACACTTACAATATTCTAAATCAAGAGATTAGTCAATGATATATATTGGTACACATCTGTTATACTGATGACAGGAAGGATTCTCTTATCACCATGCTGAGCCAAGTTACCTCATGCTCATTTACTGGATTCCTGAAACGCCAAGCACCATTCCTGCAAATGCTTCACACAGAGTTGGTGTCGGCGGTATTGTCCTGAATGATAAGAGAGAGGTATTTTCCATGTCTTTGTTAGCCTCTTCTCTCTTGGGTTTTCTATTTTCTTTTCTTTGATTCTACATGTTATGATTTATGTCGTCTGTCCTGTTCACTTGCATCATTCCTCTCCTCCAAAAGTTGATTCCTCTTGGAGGCGTGAATATGAATCTTAAAATCATCTGCCCCTTGCTAGCTTAAAAAAAGAGTTAATTTCATCAGGCGTTTGGCATGTGTTATATTTTCTATGCACTTGTCTATAATTTATGAAAATTGCAAAAAGCCGCTAAAATTTATTTCTTTCAAATTCACCATGGAGTATGAAGAATTAAGTCTTGCTTAAACATAAACGTCTATGAAAACTGTTGTCCTGGGCACATTTAGTTGCACCAAGGACTAAAATAGCAGATTTTATTTGCTTTCCATGATGTCTTTGCCATGCATGCACACTAGCTATTTTTGGATCTTAAATGTTAATCCTCTTGGTTGTTAGATACTTGTTGTCCAGGAAAGAACCGGTGATTTTCGAGGGACAGGTGCATGGAAAATTCCCACCGGAGCTGTCGATGAGGTAAATGAGCAATTATGTTATTTTTGACAAATCAATTCACTTCATTAACTATTTAAGTGCACGCTTCTACATATAGGGCGAGGACATCTTCATGGCAGCTGTGAGAGAAGTAAAAGAAGAAACCGGTGTGAGTGATTATTACATTGCTAATGTTACTAAAGCCTGTCTAGGATCTGTTTGTATGACATCATATTTTTTCATGTTCAGGTTGACACAGATTTTCAGGAAATTCTTGCATTCAGGTTTGTTCCTTATCTTATCTATTCGACAGAAAATTGGCAAGTCCATACTGCCTCAATGGCTGATAATATTGGAGATTGGATGTGACTGCTTCTATTCAATTAGCTACTTAGCTAGCTTACCGAGTAAGAAAAACCACTTAGTCCAAATTGAATTTGATGAGTAAAAATGAATTCAATATTCTAGTCTACTAACATCAACATTCCAGGGGCATCTCTTTTGCCTTATGCATATTTGGTTAAGAAGCAAAATTTTTTCTCCTCTTTCGTCTGAAGCACCTTTTAGCTCTTCCCTGAGACCAATACTGAATACAAATCAAAATACTTTTATCAGGCTGATGCCTTTCACGGTTTCGCTGACATTTTTATTGCCTTAACCTATAGACAATCGCACAAAGTATTCTTTGGGAAGTCAGACTTATTTTTCATCTGTATGCTGCGTCCATTGTCTTTTGATATCCGGAAGCAAGAGCAAGAGATTGAAGCAGCCCAGGTAATTCCAAGCAATAATATTATGCATTTGTTTTGTCTTTTCATGTGTTTTCAAAACATTACTATTGTTTGGATTTACTGTTTTGTATGAATACAATGCTTTTATTCTGATGCATGATCAACTCCTGAAAATCACCCAATCTATCGTTTGAATTATATTACTTAGCCGCTAGTTTAAAAAATATTTGCATTAGAGCAATTGTTGTTCTTAGCGCCTCATCTATGACAATGCTATGCTGCTAAGTTTCATCACTGTTGAATGTCTGCCATTTCTTAATATCATTGCATGTTATTATGCTTTTATAACTTGTACAAGTATTTCCCCTGTAAAGTTCCAATATCGTATGTTTCATGTTTTATTGTTATGTAAAATATTTGTTATTTTTTGGCTTTCAAGTCAACCCAATAAAGTGTTTCTCCAGTAACAATGATGATAAAAGTTCCAATCTGAATAAACAGAAAACGTGTCCTACATCACACTGTAAGATTCGTGAACAGTGCTGAATTATGTTATCCTCTCGGTGAGAAACCTCTCGGCCAGCCATTGCTGATTACATATTGTGCTTAATGTGTTTCTGTTGGTGTTTAATTGGCATTTTGTTCCAGATGTTCCTCAATTTTGCGTTATTGTATGGGATATAGAGAATTGAATAACTGATAAAAATGTCGACTTTTTTTCCTTCCAGTGGATGCCAATTGAGGAATTTGTAGTTCAACCTTTTGCACGGAAGCATGGACTTTTCAGGCATATTGCTGATTTATGCTTGGCGAAGGCAGACAGAGGTTACGCCGGATTTTCTCCACTTCCAACATCATTGATTTTCAAAGACCAAATTAGTTACTTGTACGCGAATACTCAAGATTTTAAGCACCCAAGTTCTGCTGATCACCAATAGACAAGGGTAACGTTGACGGATGTTCTGTTATGTAACTGTACTATTTTATTTATCAATGCCTAAACTGACCCTTCTCAGGTATCTAGTGATAAAAGAGCAAGGCTGGATTAGTTTGTGATATCACTAATCATATCAAACCGATCCTTCTGCACAACTTTACAAGAAAAGGCACTTGCTGGGACCTGAAATTATCTGGGGTTATTACAAAGTATTTGTTGACAACTGAGAAAATCATGGAAAGTGGAGAAGATGATGATGATGATAATGTCCAGCTGAATAAACTTTATGCAGTCTTGTACCTCGGAAATGATGTATAACTTTTCTTTTTACTTCATTGTTTGTGAAGTGGGAGGTCTTCTGAAAATAATATGATTTATATATTTATTTACTTTCCACGTTATGATATGTTAAGCATCTTGGCATCCATGCTTATACACCTGTTCTTTTCATTTACTCTGTTATACGCTGGATTGGGTAGATAGTTTACATTCTACAATCATTTTTTGTTGGAATGTTTCTGGTATCAAACTAAGGTCTTAAAGAAGGGTATTAATACAGTTTGGCATCTACATTTTTCGAGCGTACGGCTTATAGAGGTAGATGTTTTGGTGCTAATGATTGCATGTGTATAGACATGTGTTCATGTGACATTAAATGACTTCATAGATCAACTGAATTCGTCATATAATTCATAATACGCTTGCACCATACGTATGCTTTTACCACTTGTCTGCACCTGTGGTTTGTGAAAAAGAATGTTTTAAAATGTTTTTAGGCATGGAGACCATGCTTTACATAAACACGACAGGTGGTCTGCCATGCGGCTCAAAATCCGAAGCATAGAGTAGAAAATGATGAAACATGCAAAAACAAACTTGGATATACCTTTTGCTTATAAGTCTCAAGCCATGTTGTGATGTCTGCAGCTTCTTAAATCTTGTGGCCGTCAGCTCTTAACATGCCGAGACCTGCAGATTTTGGTTTCCTTTTATCAACACTTTTGCTTTCAGTCTTGTATTCTGAGCATGCAGAATCTAGGAAACTTTTCGGGGATAATTTCTTCCCTTCACCAGTCGGTTGCTTGAATTGCTCACTTTGTGAGTATCCATATTGCCAACCTCTTGCTCCGCCACCTCCGCCTCTCCCTAAGTACCCCATATATGGAGCAACACCGCCACCTCCGATTTCACAGTATCCACCATATGGAACTGCACCCCCTCAAGCGAATTGCACCCAGTTCCCATCCATGTATCCCCCTCCGTACTTCTATCAGCCTGTCGGCGAGAGCTATTCTGTTTGTGCTTCATCTTTTTCCTTAGTTTCAGTTATGTTATTGGCAGTCTGCATCTCTGTTCTGCTCTAGACTTGCAAGCTTGAGTTCTAGGACTACTTGGCCTGTCGAATTTTGATTTGTAATAAAGCCTTCCATACAGGAAACATGTTATTTCCTTTGAGTTTGGTTTGCATATCAGAGCAGAAATGTATAAGAAAAATGTAATTTCCTGTCCAGATTTAGGTTTCACCATCAAGGAGTACATAAACCATCTGATATAATCTGTACGTTAAATCTTTATGAATCATTATACTGTTGCTTCCTTATTCTCCTTAAGTTTATTTCAAATGTTTTGATTGATGTTATATGTTTTAGTAGCTATTCGTAGTTTTATTTGTCAAGTGTTAGAATATTAATTGTTGATGTTAAATGTTAAATTGTTCGGGTAAAAAAGGAAAATATTGTTGGTAATAAAGGCTTGGGAGTAAAATGAATGCAATGAAATTATTACTGTTCTTAAAGGATATTTCATTCATTGTTTATTTTTCTAAGAATAAAACGAGTTTGTAAGTAGGAAGCAACAAGTATCAAGTAATGTCAAATACTAGCAACTAATGAATTAAAATTAAAAGAAGTGAAAAATATGAGAATATGGAGAAAAATGTGAGATTAAATAAATCTTATTTCTTAGGTAAGATTTAGTAAAAATCTTAAAGGAAAAATTAAAAAGAAAATATGATTTATAATTTAAAAATAAAAATTATAAAATTGATCAAATATTAGGATCTTATAAAATTATGATATTTGATATTTGTGTTTGTAGGTATTCGCATATTTTGTGTTTTGTGTTTGTAGGTGTTCGCATCCAGGGGATGAAATCTATTTGAATTGCATTTTCGATTCAATTTTTCGTATGTATAAAGTCTTACCCTCTTTGAAGATTTCTAAGAGTTCAATAATGCTTCTCAATTAATAGATCATAAAGATGGTTTTTATTTTTTAGATGTATGAACATGAAGGTTTTTGAAATACCTCCATTATCAAATCCTAATAATCCCTACATATTTCATTTCAAAAGACTCATTGAAAGAATGGTTGCTATTTTTTTTTATCAAATATATAATGCTTTGATACTAGTATTTTTTAGATTATGAATCAAATCTAGATAGATTAGATATAATTTATACAATAATTAATGAAATATGTAACTTTTATAAACCAATAATTCTTGTTGCAAGTTAGAGATCTTACCTATCATATGGTGTTGCGCTAATAGCTCATATGTGTACTTGGTGTTTCATGAATGCTCTATAAATTTTGTTAAAGTTTCATAAAAACAACATTATTTCACACTTACATAGGTAATTTTCATGAAGTATGTACTACATTTTGCACACTATTTATAAGAAATATGAAAATCATTAAGCATTTATCAACTCATCTTTTCTTGAATGCAGTATAATACTTCTCATATGATAGGAGAGGATATGAAATTTATGTTAACAGAATTAATCCTGATTTGTTATTACTCATATGAGCCTATTTCATGGGATCTCCAATCATATAGGTTGAGTTAACACCATGATTAATTTCTAAATTGGTTGAAGTCTCATTCCTTTTGACATTTCATCAATTAATTTTCTTTCAAAAGGATTAGTTAGAGGATCAACCAAATTCACTTCCAACTTCACATAATCAATGAAAATAATTTTATCTTTCAACAGTTATTTCATCATATTATGTATCAAACAAACATGTTTATTCTTGCCTTTAAAGGCTTTATTTTTAGTAGTGACTATTGCTACTTGACAATTATAATATATATCAATAAAAGGTATTGGTTTTATTTCTAAAGGAATATTTGCTAAGTCTCATTCCCTTTGACATTTCATCGATTAATTTTCTTTCAAAAGGATTAGTTAGAGGATCAACCAAATTCACTTCCTACTTCACATAATCAATGAAAATAATTTTATCTTTAAATAGTTGTTTCATCATATTATGTCTTAAACGAATATGTTTATTCTTGCCATTAAAGGCTATATTTTTAATGATGACTATTGCTACTTGACAATCATAATGCATATCAATAAAAGGTATTGGTTTTATTCCTTTTGAAATATTTGTTAAGAAGTTTTTCAACCACTCAGTTTCATTACCAGCCAGTTCTAGAGTGATAAACATATTCATTTGCTTAGCTGATTTCATGTTATGGCACCACCATCTAAAGAAAATACGTAACTATTGGTAAATTTTATCTTATCAAAGTCAGAGATCTAGTTTGCATCATTGTATCCTTCTAATATAGTGGAAAACCCATTATATAGAATATCATAGTTCATGGTACATCTTAAATATCTCATAAATCTCACTAAAGCAATCTAATTATCATGACTAAGATTATAGGTGTATCTACTCAAATTACCCATGACATAAATTATATTGGGTCCTAAAAAGTTCATTTATGCATATTTTGTCACACCCGGAACCAGTGCAACATTCTCCTGTAGAACAGTTAATAAACTCCATAAACAATGAATTCATTAATTGTTCTACAAGGGATCTATCTTTACCCTCGTTTTACTTTTTTTTTATTAACTTAAGTCACATCCATAAAACAACTCGGAAAAATAGAACACTCATAATTCCATTTAGATTATCAATACACCATATACATTCTTATTGGATCATCAAACATACATGTCTTAAGTATATCATCACAATACCAATATGATACCACACACAAAGATATTACAAATTACTACTGCCACTAAGGTTAACTTAAATAAGTTGCATATTTACATATACACAAAGGAGTATATGGACGAGTCCAGCCTGCGTCTAGGATAGGGCTTTACGAAAGACCCGACCTTAGCCAACTGTAGATCAGCTAATCTTGTCGCTCCCCGATCGAACTAGGTCCTGCATTCATCAATTGACAAATGTTGAGTATAAACCTCAGTGGTGCTATAAAATGAAAAAATAACATCAATTAAATCATATAATAGTAATCCAAGGAAGAACAATATATCAATGGCATATTGGCATTACTTTTTAGTTATTAAACACATACATAATTCAATACACCATAATCATAATTTTCCATTCTCAATACATTACCATACAAAACATCATTATAAGTGGATAACAATGTATGCTCTGAGAATGCAACCATGTTATGCACTCTCCCTCTATTTCTTTATACTTTTATCTTGTTATCAATTTTTCACGCATTTCCTTTTCATACTGGGTCCCTGTAGGTACCGATACTCATCTCCTAAAGGAGGCCATTCATCAATATAACTGTAGGGCTCTATGAACCTCATCTCCCGTAGGAGGCCATTTAACTGTGTGATTCCTTGAAGGAATCCATTAACTCTATGACC